>JABMBR010007500.1:0-53143 GCA_018881525.1 Meteorus sp. PSUC_FEM 10030008 | reverse complement strand
ATATATATATATATAGTCGCGTACCGCAATTCACGCCCCCATGATGATCAAATGTGTACGACCCAACGACAGAAATTCAACCGTTGATATCCAATAGGCGGTGCTATATTTTCCAACGGGCTCGAGGGCGAGCCATTGCTTTCACATTCGAAGATGTTTTCCCTTTGCATTCAAAATCCACCTGCGATGAGAATTAGAGATAATGAGAAGTGAAACAAATTTCGTAGAGCATCCAAGTCATTGTATCGTGCAACAGAAATTACTGCGATGAACGTTGATTTGTTAGTGAACCTATATGCAAAAAGTTGATTATTTATATTTGCATTTGCTTGGGAAAACATTTGCCCCGTTTTATATCGCTCTATCCCGTTTACATATTGCAACTATGTATATTGTGTTAGGAATAAAGAATAAAAAGTAATAACCTCTGGTGACGTTGAAACATATTCTTGGCTTTTTTCCCTTATTTTTCATCCTATACACACGATACGTATACATATGCATGGACATTTTTTTCGAACCTTTTTGTTATATTACCTCGCTGAGTCGCAACAGATCGACCTCTCCACAGTGTCATTTGTAAAAACGCTCACTTCCTGTCACATCTATCACTTCTCGATTCCGCATCCGCACATTTCGGTTTATTTTTTCTAACTCGCCCGTATACTTTACGCACAATTATCTCGTTTCATTCTATATTTCATACTCTTTTCTCGTGCACTCGTTTCCCAACGCCGAAACTTCAATGCATCGCGGTGTATATATACAGCCATCGTGACATTGCAAAACTTTAAACAAACGGTGCAATACTGCTAAATAATTATATAGAGACATAGGTGAAACAGTTGTTGAGACCACTGCCTGCACTTGCGATCCCAAACTTTTTCATTGTACGAATATCAGATGTTACGACAGTGTTTATGATGGTTGCTATGTGTGATATTAAATTGTCTTATGTTTAGGACGATGAAAGTGAATTGAAGGCGAAATTGCACATTCTTACCCCTCATATCTCATTCTATACTTTCGTATAATGGTCTCATCCACGCCTACATGTGTCTATAGATAGACATTTCCTGGAGGGAGATGTCAACATAAATACGCATCTATTTATAACTGATACTGTGAACACCCTTTGGCGAGCTGAAATCCATCGATTAAGTGTCTTAAAGTGCAAATAGGGTTCAGGTTGGTGAGTCGCGCGTGGTTCCGAGCTGTACACGCGCTTACTACTCCAATACATTTGTATTTTATCGGAGGATAGAATAAGCATTTCACGATGACGCTAATCAAACACGATTGAGTTCCTACGCCACGGCAAATCATATCGTGCATATTACGTCTAAACGTGTATTTGTGCCCGTATCCGTGCCCGTATCCGTATGCATCGAGTTTTGGGTTTTGCATTTGAAATTACATTGACAACCAATTCCATTTGTGTGTATAATTAGATTCAACAACAAACTCCACGTCTACACTCGCAATATCAAGGCAATGTAATATGTCTACGTTGTTACAGGTATATTGGTCAAAATATATTTGCGGGTATTGAAGTTTCAAAATAATTGCATTGTATCGTGAATAGTTTGGGATTCCATGAATTCAGCAGTGAACAATTATAAAAGCTGGCTACGTTAGTCCTGTATACATCACTGTCTTATCAGACAGATTTTTTCAAACTACCCAACTCTTCGGGTTTTGCTATGCGGTAACCAATAGAACGCGGACACACTGTGCCATGTACGCTCCAACTTTGTTTCAGAGTTAGTGTGTAGTATATAGATCGAGGGAGGAAAAGTGTGACCAGTGCTCCAACCACGTCGCATTTCTGATACTTCACCAGAACTCAAACTCTCCAGTCTATCGTTTACATTACTCCCCCCCCCCTGCACTCTCTTGAACCCTCTTCTTTCTACTTTATTCATACGATCCTTTACATAGTTGGACATAATATAAAGACGATCGATAAAATGTCATAGTACCATACTGCTCCACATTTCCAATGTTTCAATAATTCGATTTAAATAGTGACGTAGTTTTTTCTTATTTATTCGAACCATCTGATGATATGTACGGCTATATCAACAACGTTGGATCCCTGGTGAATAATGAAGAATGGTGCGAATAGCGAAAAGTTTTCCCTGAAAGAGTCACGAGTGAGAGTGCACTAAAATGAAAACAATATGTATAGCAACAAAGTTGATTATTCAGGACAGTAATTCGTGGAGTAGTCAGAACTTGAAATTACACTGTAAAGTGCACTTCGGCGTGCAGTAAGTCAACTTAAAATATTCATAAAGAAAAACCAACCGAATAGTACGTGAGAAAATAAAATCGTTAAAGAAGTGTAAGAATATGACAAACATTGGAGTATATTTCAAAATAGAGATTATTATACAGCAATCATTTGCTACAATTCATTTGAGACTTTCTTCGGATAGAATGACAGTTCATGTTTCTGTTTGAGAAGTAAATAGGGAATATGCACGCCACGATAATACTCATAAATCATCAATTCTGTTGGTGTTTTCCTCACCCGAAACTTTTTTCAATTGCACCCATCCAAGCAGTATGTTGGTGTTGAACTATATATGATATGCGTTATGTATAAAATATACTCACTTATGAATCTGTGTATATGTTCGTTAAAATTGGGAAGTATATTCGTGTGCATACTCAAGTTCGATTGAGTTGTTGTAGCGCATGATATTATAGTGAAATACCATATGAATATACGAGACCATTATATATACCTCCAACCATTCATCAGTGATGAAGTATTAATGCAGACTCTATAGCATTGTTTACTTGTGTTCAAGTACATGATTAAATGGTGGAGTCGATGGTCCATTACATGTGGTTATATGTACACATACAGACATTGGAAATTATATAAATTATTCACGATATCATTCAAATTTCATCCAAATTAACAAACATATGCCACAAATTCCGTTGTGCTCCTCGGAATTATTGGAGCTGTATAAAAATTTTCATTGCATAATGATAATATAAATAACAGTGCAATTTGAACATAATAACCCATTCTATGAAGGAGTGAAAATTTTGTCGCCAGCGAAAGTGAACGGAGCCGGGTAATGAACAAATCTGAACGTACCGCGTGTGAAACAATATAAAGTGAACCGCTAATGATGAATGCCCATGGTGTCAAAGTATATCTATGCATAATCAGTATATTTTGAATTCAATTAGGGGGGAGAGAAAAGCAGGGACGATCTGCGAAGCATGAATGTGCGCCTCACTTTATGATATTCTCGTATTAATCTGCTCGTGTAATAACGCCAGGGAAAGAATTGAATTAAAATTTTTAATTTATTCCAAATTAATTGTATAAATAATTGCGTATGTGCCATTCTACGAATGTAGAATAATTTAGTTTTTGTCCTTTTCAATGTATAAAGTTTCCGTCGTATGGTTATTTATTTCAACCAATTTTACATACGCAATTTTACGGTGGCAATTACGGACTCGGTCGTTTTAATTGCATTAGTTACATTATTATATTTGAAATTACTTGGCTGTAACGAATTTTTATGAAAAAATGAAATGAACGGAAAACGAATATGTTGAAAATTATAACATGACTTCGCTGCACATTCTATATTGTTTGGAAGACTTCGGACACAAATGAGTTCGGTTCACTGAGGTGCGCTCGCGCGCGCACGGTGCACGTTCGCGTACACATCATTATATTCATGTGTGCACTAGTCAGAGGGGGATTCCCCCTACTTCTTCTCATCTTGGATAAGCAGGAGTTGATTTTTTTTGCAGATCACTGATTTCGTATATAATCGATTGTGCTCGATGGCGAAAGCGCTCAGACATCGAGTAGGGTGTGTGCGATGCGCTATGTCAATATATGAAAACCCGGTATATACATACACAAATACTATAATAACTTTTGAACTGGCTTGTCATCTTTCCACGTCATTGACGAATCATCTCATATTTATTTTATTATCTACCAAAGAAGTAGTTTTGAAGGAGTTTCCATCGCTATTCCACTCGAAATATGAAATTGCCGTTTCAGCAGAATAAAAATCACGTGACATGTACTTGCATTATACTCATCAGTCACTCTATATGCGCATATGAAAGAGACAGCAAAATGAAATAGTTATCATGTGCTTACATTGACATGAAAATGAAAGATTAATGATCCGAAACATCGTGATATTCAAATAGAAATTCATGCACCCATGGAAGTTTTGCTCCACCTCTTATTCTACATCAGCAGAAGATTTTCATGTGTACGTTTGGACATATTTTTCGGACATATTTCTCGGACACATAACGCAATATCAATCGATAAATTATACGAGCGTTTTCGCGATGAATAGAGAGAGCTTCGTTGATTTTTCTTTACAAATACGCGACAGTTGTTATAATTTCATGCCTAAGAAAAGTCAACTGCGCAGCAGCTGATGCCACAGCGCGTGACAAATTAGACGAGAAAAAGGCAGGAAAAGCCACCTCTGGGGATTCACATGTATATTCACATTAATGATGAGAAGAAGTTCACACCCACTGTAAAGATTTTGTAAGATGCATGTAGAGGAATCGAATTTTCAAAATGCTTTTCGTACACGCTGAATTATTTTCACTTACAATATGGGATTCCATTTCATCAGAAATATGCCTATACTGCCTTTCCACTCACTTTTATACATATTCATTCGCGTTCCCGCAGGCATTCTCTCATTTCAATTCGTCACAAGTTGAAAGCGCCCTGACTCATTCACGGCCCTTAATTCGTTGCGGCCGCGTGTACATCGAGAGAAACGATACGTTACTAACAGTGCAAGTCCATACTGCCCATTCTGAGCCCTCCTGCGTTCACCCTAGGGAGCAGCAACGCACAATGAGCCAGTGTATACCACTTATTAGAACGAAAAACCGAGTCATTGTTAATGTTCAATGTAGGTGAATTCAAAGGCACAACGCGCGTTTGCTTATAATCGTCAACGGTTTCTCTTTCCTCCTAATGTTGGATTGACGTACGTGCGCGCCAAAGTCAACAAGTCAACAAGACCATATGTATATGTTTGTTCATCATGAGTGGATGATACATTCTGTAAACACTTGTCTCCATTTGAATGTACTGATCAAACGTAATCCCGCCGGTTTGCATCACTCCATATAGATTTTTATATTCCAATAATTATGTCAATATGTGCTGTTACGAGCTTCATACGTCCTCACATTTCGTCAACAGAAATGAGAATCATTTGAGCGACCAGCACACTTATTATAAATTTATCCATTTAGTGAATGGTGGAAACACAGAGAATACTGCATGTGTCTGTGCATATAGATGTGTATGTGAGTGGAGAAATGCCCGGGAATCCATTGGATATGTGAAAAAGTTTTAACCCCATTACTACACAGTACACAAGTTTCTCATCGAAATTGTTCCATTTTGTACAAATTTTCCACTATTTTTCCCCACCCGATAAATATAGCACTGAGATTCAACCGAACAATATCTCACGTTAAACATGTGGCCGCCGAAGTTTCATGGTGGCTGAAAAGCCAACAATTTCGTCCTAAGTTATGCTCGAAGTAGACGACATGACTGTGTGTGGTTTCTAAACTACTTCCGATGAATATACGTTAAAGTAAAGAAATCCGACACACACAGAATGAATCCAGGAATATTTCGAGAGCGTGAATCTAGTGTAGAGCTTACTTACGAACTTTACAATATCACATGCATCTAGGTTCCTCAGCAAAAGAAAATCCTCCATCATCTTGTAACATCATGCGTACTCTCAACAATACATAAGACACACACATTTCTATTTGTGGATGGTTATGAATAATCATGTCCCATGATAATAACAGGGGAGAAGTGCCAAATAATGTGGCACATCAGATAATTATCGAGATTACAGCGATGACTAGAAATGTTCACGAGGTCTGTAGGGAATAACCCACGTTCAGAGAAATCTCAAGTTTCTGCGTGCAACTATTCTAGATCAATAGTTGTGTGCAGGAGTATGTTTCGGAATCAACATTGCATCCCATAAGGATTCGCTTGTTGTGAATCAACATATCAAAGTGATATGTGGATATGTGTGGGATCTCTCATTTCAAATAAACAGTTGGGTTTCGGCCGAGTTGATGAGGATTTCAATGGTGAATCTATGATGAATCTGCCTATCGAGCAGCAGACGGCAATTTCTGTGGAGAGAACTCGAGCAGCATAGATAGTCACCAATGTTCATTCGTATAATTCATGACGATCTGACACTGCTTCATCTGTCATACGCATTTCTTCTAATATTGTTTATCATAGTGCACGTTCCGTGTGTAGATGAGAATTGATGCATCATCAGAAACTCACATTGAGAAAAATGGTGGAATCTCGTTTTCACTGGGTAATTCTTTTTCCATCCAATTACATGGCATGATGTACAACAGATGAAGCATGTGCTCATGTCCTTTTGACGAGATATATGAGGTGGCTCCAGTGCTACTACATTACTTATATTCCTATTGTTATACATATACATTTCATGATGTATCTACTGAGCAATGTCAAATGACACAACAGGCAGTGCGTTGAAGCTTTTTATGATATTCCTCTCAGATAGATAATGGGGAGAGGAGATGACAAACTCATTTTAGAGTTAATTTCGACGGAATGAGAAGATGATACTTCAATCATGGATTTTTGAAACGATTCTCCTGGAAATCCGCTCAAAATTATCTACTGCAGTGTATGGCAATATCAACCGATGACATTCGGTCCACAGCAATGTAAGGCATATATGGACATTTAATTAATTCGCTATAGAAAAATACGACATAAATGAAACACATAGAAGTGTTGTGGATAAGGAAACCACTAACACACGATTAAATGAGAAGAATTGCGTAGTTATGTAACCATTTGTATGTACGGTTCGAATGCATGTGAGGTTAAAAAAAAGTATATATGGTTTATATGTAGGGGTTGAACTAGCACCTCAATAACGAATATGTGCTTGCAGTTGCGAAAATGACGGTGCTCCCGTTACGATCGATGCAATGTGTTCTGTTTCTCCTACCTCTTCAAGTCGCTCGTCGACAGATTATATAACTATAGTATATATACTCTCTTATGTATGTGTGGGTGTATATTCTCTATTCTCCATCCCTATTATTCTGATTGTGACAAGGATATTCTGTTGGCATTGTGACAGAAAACAGTTGAGTATTATGGGCGACGCCGTTGGTCGTACATGCATCGACTAGTGAGAAGTATATGTGTATATTATTGAAATTTCAATCGAACTACGTGATTAATTATGACAACGATGATTTGACGTCTCACCATGTTTCTATTGAGAATACACCCCAATTAGTTAGTGAAAGGAGGGTGGAAAGGAGGGAGAGAGAGTGCGAGTTGATGAGGGTAAGAGTATGGCAGATAGAGAAGATCATGTTCGGTATGTACCCATCATTATCATCACGCGACAGGAAACTATTCAAAATGATGACTTTTTTCTGGATTCGAAACGATACCACCGATGGAGGATGTATGATTGGGTATGGTAGTGATTGTGTATCATCACATGTTGTAATGAATTGTAATCAGACTTTAATTAAAACGATAACGCAAGTTATAAATTTATTCACATGTTTTAAATAATCCAAGTTTAGAAAAATGTACAATGTATAGGTGATCGTATGTAAGTGTACTGTAAAAGGGCTGATGTGTTACTGACTTAAGGTCATTACACGTATATTATAATATGACGCTTACTTTAAATTTCTCCGGATGTACATTTATTATTTGATAATCTTATTATGGCGAGTATATCTTACATCAGGCGTAATTAATTACATATTTACATATTGTACATTGTCAATCTGTCAGTCAATATAAAATTACAAAACATTGCCTAGCTAATATTTCAAATTGTATATTTATCTTTCTATTCATTGTTCAGCAGCACTACCCATCTCAATGTTGCATTTCCAGAAACAAATGTCAATCATGTTCATTCATATACAATTACGTATATCCGGTAGTTATTATATACAGCTGTTTCACGTTGGATAACTCTCAAGCCCTATATGATCATTTGATTAAGCCACAATTAATTAAGTAAATAATATTTATTTCAGTTTTCAGACAGTGGCGAGGTAGGCCAACGATATATAACAATGCAGCGCTGTGAATTATAAATCCAAGGACGGAAATGAGACGAGAACATAAGTCTATGACACAATTATTTTAAATCAGATCGAGTAATTGGAAGGACTTTTTCTTCTCCAATCAATCAACGCGCGGCTAAATAACAACGCAGTAAAAAAAAAAACAAGTTGAGCGAAACTCATGTTATTCCATTCACTTCGGCTTTTACGTTACATCGTAAATAGCAGGAATTTGACAATGTCAATCCTACATTTTCATTAGGACGTTTGTGCGAACTTGTTAAAAATATAATCGCTAACGTACTTTGAGGATTAATTGATCTCTGCCGGCAATGTGAATAGTGATTGTATTTATCCATTGAATAATAATGAACGATGTCTCATTTCATAAACGAAATACATTGCTGTTTACACCAAGCACATCAATGTTCACCCTCACTTTTATTTCGGGTACATTCCCCTGAGATAAGAGGAATGGAATGAAACAATATCACAAAAGACATAGCGGAAGAGAAAATAGTGTTAGAGGGCTGGGTAAAAGATAGACACAAAACTATTACAGTCCACTGAACTCACTGGTGCACTGTCTCGGCGTAATTACGAAATTGCCCATCTCTGACGTCGCATGCCACTACAATCTCCTTTGACTAGACGTCGACGTAATGACGAGTATATTTCAAAGTGTTGCGCTGAACGTTGGGCTGAATTGGAGATCATCCTTGGTAAATGTTGAACACGCTTGCCTGAACGGTAGAGAAGCGCGTCGCTTTCAAGTTTACTCGTACATCTACGCGACCAACATAGATTGCTCACTCTTATACCTAAAGTAATTCGCAGCAATATCACTCTCGTATCATCGTTTGTTATTTGTCATCGGGTGAGAACTAAGCACCTTTGTCACTCACAGCCTAGGCTTCCTCTTGAATATACTGTTAAAATAGATCCTCGTCAATGCAAGAATTACACGAGATAGGCTTGCCCTGGTGGTGGATGCTGTTGTTGTCTCCAGGCATTTCTCTCTAACGTTGAGTAGTCCGAATCGATTGAGGAATAAATATGTTCTGACAGTGGCCGCCGACTTTCATGTATGGCATCAACTGGGCCTTCTTGGTATGCACGATTCATCGTGAGTCTTGGACTCGGACTTGCTGCAGAACTAACTGGTGTATCTCTACCTGGCTCCAATCGAACTTGATTATTTTGCCCGAGAGTAGCTGTACTTGAGTATGCTGGTGGGGCTTGTAGTAATTCTGGCGTGTCCTTAAACAGTGAATGATGGTGATGATGGTGATGATGATGTCCCGGTATATGTCCATGAACTCGCAATGTCGTTGTCTCTTTCTCCGGGCGACTCTCCAATGTATATGTATTGACATTCCGTCTATATAACGACGATGATTTGTTCCTGAGCGCATCACCAGGTGGCATTGCGAACCTTAATCTTTCCCAGAATCGTTTTTCGCCCCATCTCAATATCGTTGCAGCTCTCAAATAAGGCCTCATTTCTGGATCCGCTTCGGCTTCAGGAGCGACAGGGCCAGCTTGTATAACAACCAACTGGCCTGGCCGGCCCCGTAATGCTTCATGTACTGCTGCACGAAATTCAAATCGCGACCATTCGGTCTGCAGAAAATTTCGTGTGAGAACTACGATAACACGTTTTGAAGCCTCAGCAGCCTCCAGGACGACAGGTGCGGCCGCTCGTAGACATGGAAGATCTCGATGATGCAGACACAACCGGAGACCACTAGGACCATGTTCCAACTCCACCGCCAAAGAATGCAATACAAAGTCTTCGTCTTTTGGACTGTAGCAAAAGTAACCATCGTAAAGTCGCTCTTTATCTTCTGGTTGTGTTGACTTGGCCCAAAATCTCACACCGTAACGTGAATAAGCCCACGTGCGCACAGGCTCTCGGAATATGAATGCGAGAACCGTGATTACGAGCAGTAGGAGTACCGCAGAAAGTGTCGCGGCCACCATAGGTAAGTAATCCGATACCATTATACTCTCGATTACACCACCTTGTGCGAAGTAATCTGAGCATGCTGTCTCATTGACGTTGAGTCGACGGCGATACGCCGGTCTTGCATCATTATTATAACACGAGACGTCACTGGCGTCAATGACCTTGTGAGCATTATCTGATACCCAAGATGAGAGTTCTTGAAGGAATTTGCAGCGACAAGACCATGGGTTGCCACCGAGGGATAAATCGACTAGTCGAGTATTCAGAGTGACTTGCCATACTGGAAAGGTTACTAGTCGATTTCCGTTCAGTCGCAAAATTTCCAATGATCTTAACGGCAGCAGAGTGAGATTTCCAATAAAAGCTATCAAGTTATTTTGCAGATATAGTTCCCGCAGATGCGCTAAATGTTCAAATTCAAATCCTTTAAGTTCATGAATTTTGTTGTCCTCCAAATGGAGTATTTGTAAGTTATTTAGGCCATTGAATGTACGATTTTGAATGGATTCAATTCCGCTTCCATTAACATAAAGTACCCGCATATTTTTTCGCCCAATGAAAACATGGTTTTGGAGCTCCCGAAAATCATTGCCATCAAGGTAAACTTCAGTTGCATCCATGGGGATACGACGGGGTATTTCCTGAGTGCCAAGGCCCGAGCAATCAACCACATTTGTATTCCATGTTTGATCGTGATAACATTTGCAATCTGACGGACATGTCATCTCACAATCACATGCATCGAAATCACAACAATGACACAGCGCAAAACAGTGTGCCTCGTAACGACATAGAAATTGTTCTGGTCGCGCATTAGATGCTGCAACGATCGCAGTGCCACGGGGCCCTGACACACGGCACATTGCATTATCAAGATCCATTACTCGCGGATGTTGACGTAGAGCACTCATGTTGTTGATCACTGGCAGCCAATCCATTGAGCAATTGCAATTGAAAGGATTACCACCAATGTAGAATTCAGGAAGATATTTGCCCTCTGGCACAGGTGTCAATCTTAATGCACCCAATTCCATAGTTTCAATCATGTTAGCGTACATATCAACTCGTGTCAGATTCACTTTACCAGTGAATGTATTGGCGTGTACATAATTAATATAATTATTATTTATGAACAATAACTCAACACTGTCCGGTACTGATAGTGGAGTCAATACCGTTATTCGATTGTGACTCGCGTCAAGTGTCCGTACTTTGAGGTCACGAATTATGTAATAATTGCCGAGGCTCTCAATAAAATTCCCATGTATATCTAACCACTTGAGATTCCTCGGAATGAAGGCATAATCGAACCACTCAATGTGGTTCTCCGAGAGGTTGAGCAGAAGTAAACTAGTAACGCTGGTAAATATCCCATTTATGTCAGAGAGGAAATTCCCATCGAGACGAATAGCTTCAAGCCGAGTGTTACGTTCGAAAGCATTTCTCTCGACGTGCTGCACCTTGTTTCGAGCCAAGTTGAGGATTTGTAGGTTTGGCAAGTCCCATAACATTCCACGTGAGAGATTTCCAATCTCGTTTCCGATCAAACGAAGGCCAGTGAGTTGATTGAGATTTTTAAAGGAGCCATTGTGAAACTCCGTTATCTTATTCTCACCAAGATCTAAGGTTTTTAAAAAGGTCAAATCACGGAGAGCATCAGGTACAGACGTCAGTGAATTTCCACTCAAATCAATTTCTTTCAAATCTGAACAATTTCGAAACGCCAGTGGATCTATTGTTGCGACCATATTTCCAGAGAGTGTCAAACGATTCAGAACAAATAATCCATTGAACAATTGTGCCCCTACTGTGTGCAATTTATTTTCTGATAATTCTAATGTGTGAAGGTTGTACAGCGGCAGGAAGGCGTTGCTCTCAATATGAGAGATAGAATTATTATGAAGATCAAGAATTTGTAGGAAAAACAAATCTTTGAACATTCTGGCATCAATCCTGGTTAATGAGTTGTATGACAGATCAAGTACAATCAGCCTTATCAATCCCAAAAACGACATTTCATCAACAGTATCGCTGCCTAAACGATTTCCAGCCAGATTCAGAACAAGAAGTTGCTCCAACCGCGTGAATATTCCTCGTGGTAAATTCCGCAGTTCATTATGTTGTAAATGAATCTCTCGCAAGTCGCGTGTGCTTGCAAATAACGATTCAGGGAGAGTATCTAAAGAATTGTAGCTAACATTAAATACACGTAAACTAGTGAGACCGGTGAGAGCATCGCTTGCAATTTCAGCTATCGAATTATGTTGTAGATAAAGCTCTTGCAATTGTCTTGAACCCGATAATGGGCTGTCCTCTGGTAAATTCCTTATCTCATTGTGTGAGAGATCTAGTGCACGGATATCTGCATGACATTCAGCACGATTGGCACGCACGTCAGCCAACCCAACCTCGCTTATCTCCCGAAATTGGTTGCCAGTCAAATTTAGAATTTGGAGATTGTTGAGACCGCAGAGAACGTCACGAGGCAATACCCTCAAATTGCTATCGACTAATTCGAGTGTTTGCAGCTCCCTAAGTCCAGCCAATGCCTCAGGGACAAGTTCCATCGTACGTCCCACATTCCATTCTGCATTGAGTGTACGTAAAGTAAGGCGCTTCAATTCAGTTAAAGGCTGGAAGGCAGCCTCGGGTATTCGAAGAATTTTACAACCCTCGATAGAGAGTTCATGTAGGCTATTGAGACGTTGCCAACTTTCACCAGTTATTACACTCTCAAAGTGATATGCGTAGCTACAACTCAAGCGTAATTTAAATGCAGCATCAAGAGGTGGAAGAAGTGCAGCCACACCGGGTGGATCTAAACTACGTAGGGTACAAACAGCGGACCGTGTGTCGTTGCCGTCGGATGGCCAGTGACACGAACCCACCGCGCCTTCAGGGAACGCCGTTAGTAGCAACAAAAAGCCCGCAATTATCACATCCATTCTCGACATCCATTCGTATTTTAAAACCATTATGCTATTATGGATTAAACACAGTAACCAAGAGGTCAATTTTAATGATACTCTGTATCACATGAGTATGCATTGAGCCATTTTGTAACTTCTTCCCTTCAGTTTCACACTCCACAAATGTACACAACACTCTTGTCACAGACACTATAACTTCTTCAAAAATATATTTTCCCTCACACTGTTATTATAAGGCTTCCCTCCTTTTCGTTTATTCCGAAACAACTGATGGAATTATATATTATATTTAGATGTAGCACCACTTACTGCCACAATAATTTTCACGATCAACCGAATGTATCTTTCGTCGAGATCATAATAACATAATTCAATCTCAACGATTGAGAAACACCATACACACTGGTGGTTTGCACGACTCGCACTGACTCAAACCAACGACGGGTGGTGGCATTTCGGGAGAGTTGCTCCCACTTCGCAGCCGTGTAACTGCGCCACCATACGGTTCAATTTCAGTTAACGCATTTGAGAGTGGGGTGCAGATCAGCTTTACCAGCCCTGGGTAGAAATTGTCGTCGTATTCGTTCTATAGCAACCTCCCGAAAGGGACAAAGGTTTACCCATGTCGCTGTGTGGAGCACACAAAAAATGAGACAGCTCTTCTATCCAGCCCTTACGGTGACAAATACACAGGGATCACAATGAATCATGGATATATGTTCCTTTGGACCTTTTCTTTTTTACTATTACATGGAGTATTATAATGGGATGCGATGTCGCCCTATTCTCAGAACGGTATCAGTGTATATTATTTCATTTGATAATTCATTCTACTCGATTATGCCCTCTAATACTGAAAACACAAGAAACAGTTTACGGTAGAATGTATATCATTAACAATTGACTCGCAGCTTAACATAATCGATATGGCGAAGCGTCTTCATCAATTGACTCATAGCATATATTAAATACATTTAATGTTGCTAAAAGTTCTTTCAATGACGCAACTATGAAATTACGGACAATGACACACTACATTATGAAGTGAATGTCCTGTGTGAATAATCGATGCGCCATCTATTGAAGTAAGAAAAATGATTCCAAATCAAGACTTTTGGTTATATATAAGATACATGTGTGGCTATATAGTATTAGCATATAATGGTAATATAGAGCTCTATCGAAAACAAATAACTGGTAACTCTGTGTGGATAACTATTTTGACGCATAATTGGAACTGTCACACAAAACAAAAGTTGAATGAGGATATGAGTAAATGACATTTACCAAGTAAAATGGCAGATAATAGAGAAGACGATTTCGATGATGAGAAAAATGATCGTCGTTTCCATTTCATTTATCAATATCTTTGTCATTCAAGTAAAATCAAGAGTGACAAATGGACGAAAATGATGAATACCGAAGAATCGAAAGTAGACTTCTAATACACCGTATTAGATAATACCCGTATTAATGCCCCATGTATAAGAAGTTATAACGAATGTATCTTATTGTCTGCAGAATATTGTGACAAAATTCTTCGATACTCCGTGTGAGAGAATGTTGACTATTCAAGTTTCCTCTGCGGGCATACTTCAACCAGCTCTAGGGATACTGCCAGCTGCTAAATCGAAACTATCCTACTTCGTGAGACGCCATGCCGTTAATATTACAGAAGTTAATTATAGAGAGGAGCTTATTCTGGGGGATATGTCTCCCAAGTCTATTGACGAACTTGCCACACTTCTCCAGCAGGTGCAAACAGACACAGACGTCCTCATCCAATTGACAACAGAATCACCTCAATTAAGGAATATATTACATTTCAGGTATATTTACCAGTCCTATCGAATGCGAACAATCACAATGGATGGTCCGCAATAGTGGTGGAGGATATCGAGAGACATGCTTATGATCTACAAAATTCCTTGTTTCAAGTAAATTATCATTCAAATAAAGCGCATGTACTTTGTGCAAATTATAAATCGGACGTTTCAGTTAACGATATCTGCGTTAATCAATTTTTTTCTCGCTATGAATCTCACCCATTTTATTCCATCGGCACCGTTTCAATCGTACTATTATCAGTACTGACTAACTTCCCATTATTATGAGATACTTATGTCACTACACTTGAGTGGAGAATTTTATGGATAATGTATAATTAAACAGTTTTTGTATTGTTATTCGAGCTTCGAGGACATATGACTGGGCAAACTGTTCTGCCTATGCCGATGGGAATTGAACGATTATACCAATCTCTCGAATTGCGTGGCGAAGAAACGGATATCAGACTGAAGAAAAACATCGAAGAAATCATTATAAAATGGACGGCATTAATTAATGATGTTTTGGATGAAGATATAGCTCGGTCTTTCAGTAACGAGGATGATCTACTGCCCAGTGCAGGTGACCACAATACGAAATAACCATCGATGATTCAGAAAATTTAAATATGCCTCATAATGATTTTAGAGATAGAATTCTGGCAACAGAGATTGAGGAATCTTGAATCGGTTTACGAACAAATGAAAGATCCACGTGTCAAAAAAATGGTGTCATTCCTCGAAGAGGTTGAGAGTTCGTATTTGCGATGTTTTGAGGAGCTGTTTAAAAAAGTCTTGGCAGGTTTGTGACATTAGATTGTTGGCTATTAACGTTTCTCGAACCAACTTCACTCATTCTTCCTCAGCAACCGTTGAATCTCGTGACATTTACTTATATTTGAAGCCCCTACAATCGCAATTTGAAGAAATAGGAAACCTTGACATTAATGAAATTCGGAAGAAATTCAAGCCATTACTTCACTCCATTTGTCTCGCTTGGGCTAATTCGAGATACTATTGTTCAATCAGTCGAATTATTAAATTGCTGTCAGCTGTGGTGAATCTATTCATTGTGCAGGTATGTCCGATTTATTCACCAGATTTCAGAACAGTACACTTAGCATTAAACAATGGTACCCATTAGGCATCACAATATCTCAACCCCGACGATTTATTTCACGGTGATATTGATGACAACTCAAAAAAAGTTTTGACAGTACTCGAGATGATTACATACATCCAAGAATTGTTCGAGGACTTCCGAGATAACATTGAGATTTATTTCAAACCATCAGTTGAACCAATCCAATGGATATTTCATGAAAAACTAATTTTCGACCGTCTTTTCAAATATGAAGTTCGATTAAAACAAATACAGGTGCGTTCGGAGGAGCAATACATCATTGATGAATTTACGTATTAATCTGCAAATGGTGGATGTATTTCAGGATCTATTCGAAATCACTCGAGAATATTTGAGGCTAGAACGCATCGAATTGACCGGGCATCAAGGGAAGACATTGATGGCAAAGATACAGGATATCTTCGATGCATTCATGAAGGCATACAACGAATTGGGTTCTGTCGAATATGAGATTTTGTTACCTGAATGTGAGGAATTCTTGAAAGATGTCCAGAAATTTCAGCTCAAAGTGCGTAATGACTATTCAACATGAAAATATTGACTGACTATTTGTGATAGAAATTCTAATAGGGACAAAGACGAATTGATTTTAAGGTAGAAGAATTTGATCGCCGATTGGCATCGATATTTGATAGAGCATTCGCGGAGTGTCACAATGTAGAACGTATGTTCAAACTATTATGGATTATGGGCTCAATAGCTATGCGGCCTATCATACAAGCACAACTCTGGCCTCATTATGAAACGTTATTATCAACAATACACAAGGAACTCAGCGAAGCTAAAGTAAACTTCATACATAAACACTCACTCATTTCACATATTACAATTTTTTCAACATCGAATATCTCTCGGCAGCTCCTTTTTGATCAAAATATGGAGATAAGAAAAAGCACTGGTCGCATGCTGGTCGATCAATATTTCCCTCCGGTAGCTGGCTCGCTGTGCTGGTTGATGAAGCTTAAACGTCGGATCTCGTATCCTGTAGAAAATATTAGCACAATCGACCATCCACTAATGTCCAGTCAGCCTGCATATGAAATCATCGCGAATTATGAGTTATTAAAAGTATACAATTTATATCATGAGCACTCGAACATTGATCTAAGTCTGAATAACTTCTCCATTCAAGGCTTTTTTGGATGCCACTGATAAAGAAATATTCATTGAATGGTCGGAACATGTACCGAAAATATGCCAGGAAAATCTCGCGAAACCGTTATTTATAGTAGACGAAAATGGATTGCTCGCTCAAAATTTCAGTCCCAAACTCGGTGTTGTTTTGTGTGAGACTCGATACATGACTGTCCTACAGAGAGAAGATGTACCACCACAAGCTCTCGATTTATTTGCGAGAACACAATACTTCAATGATCTTACATATAATATTGAAAGTATTGTGACCATGTAAGTACAAATTGAGAAAGTTGTTCCCCAGAACTAAAGTGTATAGTAATTCGATAATTCAGGTATAATGTGATACAAATGAAATGCACGAAAATAGAGTTGGCTTTGCTGGAAGACGAAATGCAACTGATCGATAACTTGATTGTGTCGGGCCAGTCACAATATAATTGGGATTCTTCAGGTTTGAATTCGTGATTAATATCAATGATATAAAAAATTGAGAACAAAATCCATAACGACTGATATTGCAGAGGCTCCCGAATACGTTCAGAATCTTTTAACAACTGTGAGAAGTGTTTATTACCGTGTGATGATGGCGAAAAGAAACGTTGAAAATTTGATAGGGATGACTCATGAATGGACAGTCGTACCAGTACTACAGCGTAGAGAGATGAAAGCAGAAAATTTACTTGCAATCAAAGAACGAGAGGAAGAATTTGCTAAGCGATATAACGACATTGGGCGCGTTGCTGAGGAGATGAACAACCTCTTGAATGAGAATTATAAACTTTATTTCAACTTGGTACCAGAATCTGTTTATCTCCCTGATGAATACAAAAGTTTTAGAGATGAATCTGAATTCAAAGATGAAACACAAGACAATACGATTCAGGACAAACAGAATATTGGGTTAGTGTGAGTTGGTAAATAGTTGTCGAAATTTTGATTCTATTTTGAATCATTTGTAATATCTATAGAAATGTACATCAAGACAACACAGAGTCCAATGCAGAAGCAGTGGGAGAAGAAGTAGCGAAGATTGGCACTGACATCCCGCTGACTGTGTCAGAGGAAATAAATCGAATAGAGAATTCGGAAGAAGAAATGGAACTTGAACAACTCAGCCAACAAAAGTGGAACAATTATCTCACTTACATCGATGAAATTATGTCGGAAAGATTAATTCAAGCTGTATCAACTAGGTATCAAATGTTCATTATTAACGAAATATCTGTACAATCGTACCAAATGCTATTTCATTGGGTGGTTTTAAGTTTATGTTATATACTCGACGAAACGGATCCTGAGACTGACATCTGGCCGCTGTTCGAAGTTGATCTTTGTTTGGAAATCCCAGATGTTGTGTTACTGCCATCAGCTGAAATCGAAAGTCCAAATGGGTTTTATACGTTTTTCGAAGGACTACTCTTTGATATGATGAAAATGGGAACACTAATTCCGCGTGTGGATCCTGAGAGGGCATTGAATCAGCCGCATTATGGAGTAATTAATACTGATAATAACGACTCTTTCAATTCGTAATGAAAATGATCCTATCACAGATAGATTTGACCGAGGACGAAGGAGTAATATTCATGTTGGAGGAAACTTGTAATAGAGTGAAGCAGGCGCTCATCCAGGCACAAGAATACGTCACGGTGAATTCCAAATTTCGCGCTAGCATAACTTACGAAATTGTTGAAACCTTTATGCCTACTGATGCATAAACACAAATGTCTCCTGATGGTATGCAGGTATATGAATCGTATGGCTGGTTATGGCTGAATGACAAACAGGAATACCTCGAGAATTTCCTGCGTTTTGCGAGATGTCTCACAGAAGAAGAACGGGAAAACATTATGCATTCACCAAAAAATTTGCCCGAGCCGTTAAAAGAAAGAGCTCCTGCGTTGGTTGATTTCAAACGAGAGATCGATCGTTTCCTCGAACTCTATAAAGATTGCGATCGAATTGAAAACGAAAAAATATTCTATCGCTGGTTCAAAATTAATAATAAGTTATTCAAGCAAGCCTTATTGAATATCATTTGCAAATGGACGAATGTATTGAAGAAACATCTTGTCGATCACGTCAATATCAGGTTGACTTTTGCTAAAAGTAGAACATATATTGAGATAAATGAAAAAATACATGAGTTCAATTGCAGTTTACGACAACTGGCAGAATTCTTAGGTGAAGCTAGTGACAGACTTGTTCATCCGGTCTCGGAAAATGATTATGATGGTTTACTGAAAACTATTTATTATTTGAAAGAGATTCGAGACAGACAGTTTGAAATCGACGATATGTTCGATCCCATAAAGGTACATGAATTAATAGTTTACACATCCGAAACTACGGAAATAACAATGTACCTCCAATTGAGTTCAATTTATCAGCATCACATCAAATGTTATAGGAGACGATCAATTTATTGGGACAATATGACGTGGATTTCGGAGAACAGACTTTTAAGTGGTTAGTTGATCTACCCGAATTGTGGAGTGGTGTTAAGAAATTGGCAGTACAAATGAAGCAAGTCGTTGCCCCACTCCTCGCTCATCAAGTTGATTTAATTAAAAAACGATCAAATTATTTCGACTTCCGCCAACAGCAGTTCCTCCTTAAATTTCACAAGAACAAATTATTTAGGTAACTGCGGATTACCTCTAAATCAAACTGCGTGTTTATCAATAAAAACTTCTCATTCGCAGCCCGGGAGCTGAGAACGTTTATGAAAGTTTGGACATTGTTAACAATGAAATTGCGGAATTCGAAAAAGAATTAAAAACATTAATCGAAACTGCTAATATTCATGAGCTACAGATTCAAGAGTTCAAACAAATAAAACAAGCCCGACGTGACTTGAAATTACTCAAGTGTTTGTGGGATTATGTAATTGTGATAAAAACTAGTTTGAATGAATGGAATACAACTGTGTGGAAGAAAATTGACGTCGAAGGGATGGATCAAGAATGTAAAAGACTTGTTCGAGAACTCAAACGTGAGTTTTTTTGTGAAGTTTTATATTCGCAGAATTGACGTTGCATAATATTATATGTAATTGGAAAAATTCTTCAACTTCCATTGGAAAGTCTTGGATAAAGAGTCAAGATCTTGGGAATTATACAGCTATATTGAGGCTCAGGTGAAAAATATGATGTCTTCATTGAGAGCCGTATCAGAGCTCCAGAATCCCGCGATTAGAGACAGACATTGGCAACAACTTATGGCTGAAACGAAAGTAACTGACAAATAACAAAGAATAATAATTGGATGACAATATATAAATGACACTTAACACCCAATAAATATACATATAGGTGAAGTTCACGATGGACGATGAAACTACTTTGGATGATTTATTGAAACTGGAGCTCCATAAATATGAGGAAGAAGTGAAAAATACAGTTAATAAAGCAGTGAAAGAAATGGCGATGGAAAAAATTTTGAAGGATCTAACAAATACATGGGCAAATCTCGAATTCGATAATGAAAATCATGAAAGAACTGGACTGAAGCTATTGCGGATTAATGACGAAACAATCGAAATTCTGGAAGAAAATCAAGTGAATACGAGAAACATGAAAGCAATTGGACATCTACTTATCGAAGTTCCAAATTTCAGGTGCAATTGCAAAATATGTTGAGCTCAAAATTTATTGGATATTTTCTCGAGGTCGTTACTGATTGGCAACATAAGTTGAGTGTTGCAGATACTGTAATCAATATCTGGTTCGAAGTTCAGCGTACTTGGATGCACCTTGAGAGTATATTTATTGACTCAGAAGACATAAGGAGTCAGTTACCAGAAGATACCAAACGTTTCGATATGATTGATCGCAATTTCAAAGTGATTAGATTAGGAGTGACGTGACATTGTCAGATCTTCAATCATATTTTTCCTCCCGCAGGAACTACTGAAAGAAATGGCATCGACTCCAAATGTAGTGAAGGCTACAAGTAGACCGAAACTTCTAGAACGATTGGAAGAGCTGCAATCGCAATTGAATATGTGTGAGAAAGCTTTGACAAATTATTTAGAAACTAAACGACTGGCCTATCCTCGCTTTTATTTCATATCGTCTGCAGATCTTTTGGATATACTCAGTAATGGTGAGAGACTTTTCTATCAAGTTTTTATCAATTTAAATCGATTATTGATATAAAGATAATGTTTCAGGGAATAATCCCGGACTTGTGTGCAAACATTTATCGAAACTTTACGATTCCATCGCGAATCTGAAATGGAAAGCTGATAAACAAGGTAGTGGTATGATTTCCAAAGATGGCGAAGAAATGGATATGCAAGGGGTTTGTGATTGTGAAGGGAAGGTAGAAATTTGGCTGAATCGTGTGACAGATGCGATGCGCAGAAGTGTCAAGTACCATTTCCAACAAGCCGTAGTTTCTTATGATGAGAAACCACGCGATCAATGGATTTTAGATTATCAAGCACAACCATCTCTTTGTGGGACACAAATTTGGTGGACGGCGGAAGTGAATATGGCATTTATACGATTGGAAGAAGGATTTGAGAACGCACTTAAAGAGTACCAGAAAAAGCAAATCAACCAACTGAATTCACTCATTGTCATTCTTTGTGGCGAGCTAAGTGAAAATGACCGGCAAAAAATCATGACTATATGCACCATTGACGTTCATGCTAGAGATGTAGTCTCGAAATTGATTACGACGAGGGCGGAAAATTCTTCCAATTTCCAGTGGCAATCGCAATTACGACATCGGTTAATATAAAAGATTCAGAATTCTCATTCTCTCATGATCTATTGAGTGTGATTGAGGCTTGTGATTTGTGCGATAGATGGGATGACAATGTCGGTGATTGCTTCGCTAATATCTGTGACGCGAGCTTTGCGTATGGTTACGAGTACTTGGGTAATGTTCCACGTTTGGTCATCACTCCCCTGACGGACCGATGTTATATCACCCTCACCCAGTCGCTGCATTTAATAATGGGGGGAGCCCCAGCGGGGCCAGCAGGAACTGGCAAAACGGAAACAACAAAAGATTTGGGGCGAGCACTCGGCCAAATGGTTTATGTCTTCAACTGTTCCGAGCAGTTGGATTATAAAGAAAGTATTCATTGATGTACAATTACATATATTTGAGTATTACCCCTCATCTTAAATAGACGGCGAACAACTGTTATCGTTGAATTTCAGTCTTGTGCCAATATATATAAGGGTTTGGCGCAAACCGGCGCGTGGGGATGTTTCGATGAATTCAATAGAATTTCTGTCGAAGTTCTCTCAGTAGTTGCAGTTCAAGTTAAATGCATTCTCGATGGTGTCAAGAATAAAAAAAAATTGTTCCACTTCTTTGGTGAAGAATTACCTCTGGTCGATACGGTTGGTATATTCATAACAATGAATCCCGGGTACGCTGGTAGGACAGAACTCCCCGAGAACTTGAAGACATTATTCAGGTGAGTAGGAGATTATTTGAATATGATGAATCTATGAATTTAAATCTTTCCAATATTTTTTGCAGACCATGTGCGATGGTAGTGCCGGATTTCGATCTCATTTGTGAAATTATGTTGGTGGCAGAAGGATTCCAAGAGGCGCGTTTATTGGCCCGAAAATTCATTACTTTGTATACATTGTGTCGAGAACTTCTATCAAAACAGGACCATTATGATTGGGGTTTACGTGCCATAAAATCAGTTCTTGTGGTAGCAGGAAAACTTAAGCGTGGTGATCGTCAACGACCTGAAGATCAAGTGTTGATGCGGGCATTGCGAGATTTCAATACACCCAAAATTATTACTGACGATATTAGAGTTTTCATGGGTCTTATCGGTGATCTATTTCCAGCTCTTGATGTACCGCGTAAGCGCGATCTTCAGTTTGAGAAGATGATTCGCGGTGCAGCGCTCGATTTAAGAATGCAGCCTGAAGATGGTTTTATATTGAAAGTAACAATGAAATGATCAATATTGCTTCGTTCAGCAATCTTCCGTAAATGAGTACAGTAACTGAATTTTCTATCATGTTCACAGATAGTACAGCTTGAAGAGCTCTTGAATGTTCGCCATTCAGTTTTTATAGTTGGAATGGCTGGAACAGGAAAGTCCCAAGTTTGGAAGACACTTTTCCGAACTTATATCAATCAGAAACGAAAACCCCACTATAATGATCTTAATCCGAAAGCAGTTACGAATGACGAACTTTTCGGTATTATCAATCCGGCGACGAGAGAATGGAAAGATGGGTGAGAATAACTTTATTTACAAAAGTACCGGTCGTTAAGAAAAATTGTGAATGCATGTCATGCCGGACATTGGGAAAAAATTTAGTTTGTTGTCAGTATTCATGCGTGACCAGGCGAATCTAACTGGAGATGGACCTAAATGGATTGTTTTCGACGGTGATATTGACCCAATGTGGATAGAATCATTGAATACAGTGATGGATGACAATAAAGTGCTAACATTAGCTAGTAATGAACGAATTGCATTAACGAAGCATATGAGATTGCTTTTTGAAATTTCAAATCTACGTACGGCGACCCCAGCTACAGTTTCACGTGCAGGAATTCTTTACATCAATCCCCAAGATTTGGGATGGAATCCGTGAGTAATCACACTTTCGTACCATAAAAAAAATTAAATATCCATGCAAATCTACAGATTCATAACAAGTTGGATTGAAACACGTGACCATTCAGAACGAGCACACTTGATTATACTTTTCGATAAATATCTTCCACCACTGCTGGATGCATCAAAGACAAAATTCAGAAAAATCACACCGATACCAGAAATATGCCATCTTAAAATGTTGTGTAATCTATTAGATTGTTTTCTTATAAATGAAAATGTTCCACCAGATTGCACGAAGGAATGGTACGAATTATATTTTGCATATGCGTGTATTTGGGCATTCGGCTCGACAATGTTCAAGGACCAGGTGATTGATTGGCGGAAAGAATTTAGTAGATGGTGGCTCAGTGAATTTAAAACTATCAAATTTCCGTCTAATGACACTGTATTCAGTTTCTATATTGACAATGACACGAAAAAATTATTACCGTGGAATGAACGTGTAGATAAATTTGAGTTGGATATGGACATTCCATTGCAGGTGAGTACATTCAGAATGACTTCCCCGATACATTTTTTCGAGTTCACTCTACCTCTCTGCCTCTATCAGTCCACTTTAGTTTCAACGGGTGAAACTTCGTGTCTACGTTTCTTTCTTGATATATTGATGGCAAAAAAAGTTCCCGTGATGCTGATAGGGAGTGCAGGTACAGGAAAAAGTGTTATCGTTTCTGATAAATTGTCTGCCCTATCTGACAGCTATAATATCGCCACCATACCATTAAATTACTATACATCATCCGGTAAGAAAATGTACACAATATTGTATATGGTAGACAACGTGTTTCATTACCAATCGATCATAGAAATGCTACAACGAATACTCGAAAAATATCTCGAAAAGAAGGCTGGACGCAACTATGCACCACCAGGAATGAAACAGTTGATTTATTTCATTGACGACATGAACATGCCGGAAGTAGATACTTATGGGACAGTGCAGCCGCATACGCTCATGAGACAGCAATTAGACTACAGTCACTGGTATATCATCATCTTCAAAATCAATGAAAGATAGCAGTGTAGTACTCAGAAAGGAGAAATGGATTAACTGCAATATCTCTATAGGTATGACAGAGTGAAACTTACACTGAAAGACGTCCATAACACTCAATATGTATCCTGTATGAATCCTACCGCCGGAAGTTTTACCATAAATCCACGTTTACAGAGGCATTTTGCTGTATTTTCGGTCAAGTATGTCATTGACTTTTATCAACGTATGATTAATATTTTTCATGCAAATTATACATTGCAGTTTCCCACGACAAGATGCTTTAGTTACTATTTATAGTCAAATATTGCAACAGCACTTCTCAAATCCACAGCAAAAATTCAATACTACCATGCTGAAAATCGTTGAACCATTAATCAATGGAGCCCTGTATCTTCACGAGAAGATCACTACAACATTCCTACCTACAGCTATAAAATTCCATTACACATTTAATCTCCGTGATTTGTCCAATTTGTTTCAAGTGACTATGTCATGAAATAGGTGTCACAAGTGTAAATGTTGTCAAAAGCTAATGCAACTCAATTGCAGGGTTATTTGTTTTCTACCGGTGACACAATTTCAAGCGCGAGTGCAGCCATTCGTCTATATGCTCATGAAGCGACAAGAGTTTACTGCGATAAGTTAGTTAATTTTGACGACAAAGCCACGTTTGAGATACTTTTACGAGAAGCGTTACGCAAGAATATTACGGTATATAACATTCATTAATCCGATCCACCTGAACGACATTCATAATGATAATGAATATTATTACATAACGTGCTGTGATGAGATAACAATAGGATTTTGATGAAATGACAGTTCTGGAGCCACCAATTATTTTTTGTCATTTCGCTGATGGTGCAGGCGAACCTAAATATATGCCAGTCAATGAATGGGCAAAGCTCGTCAAATCACTCGAAGATGCGCTGCACAATTATAATGAATTGGTTAGTCAAGTTTTCGTTTTTTTTCATTCAGCTGGTAGTCATCGACAGTTTCATTAGATGGCGGCAATGAACCTAGTTATGTTTGAGGATGCTATGTATCATGTTTGTCGTATAAATCGACTACTTGAGTTCCAAAGAGGAAATGCATTGTTAGTCGGAGTTGGCGGCAGTGGAAAGCAATCTTTATCGCGTCTTGCATCGTTCATTTCCAATCTTGAGGTAGTCCTAATCGCAATTTTTTACCATTGCACCCGCAGAAATATGAATTTATGTTATAATGACACAGTCAGATAAACAATATGATATATGAACTAGGTATTCCAACTGCAGTTGAAGAAAGATTACGCTATGCACGATTTACGAACTGATTTGGCAGCACTTTATCTGAAAGCAGGACTGCGTAGTATTGGAATCACTTTTCTTATGTCCGATTCTCAAGTTGTGCATGAACATTTTTTAGTCGTGGTAAATGACATGCTAGCATCTGGTGATATCGCAGAACTGTTTCCCGATGATGAAATGGAAAATATCGTTAATGGCGTACGCAATGAGGTGAACGATGTGACCACAGAATATTCCATAGCAGAATAACTTGAAATCAAAACTACAATGGGGGATAAATTTGCGCATAGGTCAAGCTCACTGGAATGATGGACACCAAGGAGAATTGTTGGAAGTTTTTCATCGATCGTGTACGAAAGCACTTGAAGTGCGTGCTATGTTTCTCACCCGTTGGTGCCACTCTTAGGAATCGAGCTAGACAATTTCCGGCACTAGTGAATTGCACGTCCATCAACTGGTTCCAAGATTGGCCACAGAATGCCTTAGAATCTGTTTCTGCCAGATTCATCGCTGTTATGATAGTTCCAACATATATTCATGTTTATTTTCGCTAACAATATTCGCGACTAATGATGGTTTTTCATGTAGGAATCACAGGAACTGCCAACAGAGTATCGCCGTTCTGTATCGCTGTTTATGTCATTTGTACATATGAGCGTGAATGAAATATCAACGGTATATTTGCAAAATGAGAAGCGATATAATTACACAACTCCCAAGTCATTTCTCGAGCAGATTGCTTTGTACGTGAAGTTGTTGGGCGAAAAGACTCATGAACTCCAAACTACAATTACGCGATTGGAAAACGGAATAATGAAATTGGAGTCGTGCGCTGGACAGGTATATATTTTCAACCGATCGATAACGCGGCGCGATAGAAAGAGGATGCATCATGAAGCGAAATGAGATAAAACGTGACGAGTCAGATCTGAAATTAAATGGTTCCCATTTTTGCAAGCGTACTAATCAAACTTTTCAGGTGGACGAGTTGAAAGCTGTCCTGGCTGTTCAAGAAGTTGAATTGAAAAAAAAGAATGCGATAGCTGACAAAATCTTGACAGAGGTGCGCGAGGAGAACACGAAAGCGGAAGTTGAGAGGACGATAGGTAACAAACTAACTACTCGTGAAGTCAGTGTCGCATCTGTCATTGAAACTATCGGGGGGCGGAGGTAAAACGTGGTTATACGACGGTTCTGATTGTTCATGATTGTCTTCATAGTTTCGGAAGAAGAAGCGAAGGTGGCGGTGATTAAGGAGCGAGTAACGGAGAGACAAAGGAGATGTGATGAAGATTTAGCCAGAGCAGAGCCAGCAGTGCGTCAAGCTGAAGCTGCTTTGGACACCCTCAACAAAGTTAATATTCATGCCAGTTTCTAATGGATTAGTATAACATTACAAAACAATACTATCAAGTCATTGAAACATTTATTTTGTGTTATGATATACTTTCATCATTTATATCCCGTGTTTAATTTTACTATAGAATAATTTGACTGAACTAAAATCCTTTGGCACACCGCCCGAAGCCGTTGCAAACGTAGCACAAGCCGTTTTAGTACTATTCTCCCCAAAGGGTAAAGTCCCAAAGGATCGAAGTTGGAAAGCTTGCAAAGCAATGATGGGCGGTGCGGACGCCTTTCTCTCTGCGCTCCGCAATTACGACAAGGAGAATATTCATCCAGAGGTCGTAAAAGCTATACAGCCCTATATAAACGACAAAGGTAAGCACAAATGTAGAGAATTGCTACCACGTTAACCATTATTTGACTGAAAACCAAAATTTTCATTTAATCGTTGTCCAAATTTCGTTCCATATAGAATTTGAACCTGACATTATTCATTCAAAATCTCAAGCCGCTGCAGGACTCTGTAGTTGGGTGAAGAATATCATGGTTTTCCATTATATTTTCCAAAATGTTAAACCATTGAGGATGGCATTGGCCCAAGCTAATGCTGAGTTGAAAGCTTCGATGGATAAGCTGACGCATCTTCGTGCGCGTTTGACAGTAAATTCCCGTCTATACCATCCCATAGAGAAAAGAACAAGTACTGTATCTGCAGTATGTAATGTGATACTTGCATATTTAGGAACTACAAGACGTGTTGGAAGTATTGGGTGGAAAAATGTCGGTAGCACTCAGTGAAAAACAAAAATGTCAAGACGAAGCAGATTCAACAGCGTTGACAATTGATTTAGCTAACAGATTAGTCAATGGACTAGCTTCGGAAAAAACCAGGTGGACGAAGACAATAGCTTTGTGCGTATCTGCTGATTATTTTGACCTCATGAGCCATTTTGATTCTGACTAAAAATCAAATGTCGTTCAGATTGAAAAATTCTGGGGTGACTGTTCCTGGTGATGTACTATTGGGAACAGCATTCATTTCATACGTTGGCTGTTTCACGCGCCGATACAGACATGACCTCATCAATACCCATTGGATCCCATTCTTAAACAAATTGGAAATCCTTATTCCTAGAACGCTTGATTCATATCCGCTTTCCCTGTTAACCGATGACGCTCAAATCGCCCAATGGAACAATGATGGTAATATCTAATTGTACTTGTGACAAACCATGGCGTCGCTCATTGATAAAATTGATTTTTACCAACAGGTCTGCCCACAGACAAGATGTCTGCAGAAAATGCCACGATTTTTATAAATAGTGCACGATGGCCTTTAATTATTGATCCACAACTCCAGGGAATTAAGTGGATTAGAACAACTTATGGGAAAGAACTCATTGTTCTCAGATTGGGACATAAAAATTATTTGGATCGCATTGAATTCGCTATCTCGAATGGTCTCGTTGTTTTGCTGGAGAGTATTTCAGAGAGTATTGATGCCGTTCTGGACCCAATTCTAGGGCGAGCGCTCATACAGAAAGGGCGGTATGTGCATAGATTTGAAATCAATAGACACAAAACTCAAACAACCGATTCATAACAGGGCCATCAAGATTGGTGATAAAGAAATCGAATTCAACCCGAATTTTCGTCTTATATTGCAAACAAAATTGTCGAACCCCCATTACAAACCTGAGATGCAAGCACAGACAACGTTAATAAATTTCACCGTTACCAGAGATGGATTGGAAGAACAATTATTGGGTGAAGTGGTAAAAGCTGAACGACCAGATTTAGAAAATACACGGGATGAATTGATAAAACAGCAAAATACATTCAAAATTACGTTAAAAACGTTGGAAGATGATTTATTGCATCGACTCGCAACAGCCGGTCCAAATATCTTGAGTGACGTTGCCTTGGTCGTTAATCTTGAAACAACAAAGAAAACCGCTGCCGAGATTGAGATAAAAGCGACCGAGGCAAAAATAACTTCCGCAAAAATTGACGAAGCTAGAGAATGGTATCGCCCTGCGGCTACGAGAGCGAGTCTTCTATACTTCATCTTGAATGATTTATATAAGATTAATATGCTGTACCAATTTTCACTTAAAGCCTTCAGTGTAGTTTTTCAGAATGCGATTAAATTTGCTGAACCATCGACCAATCTTAAAAAACGCGTTGATTGCTTAATTGATAGCATCACGTACCTAGTGTATATGTATACGAGTCGGGGCCTTTTTGAAAGTGATAAATTGATTTTTCTATGTCAAATGGCAGTACAGGTATGAAATGTCTTACTGAATTTCGCAGTTTTCTAACACTGATTCCATTGAATTTTCGTTTTATTCGTATAGATTCTTCTTCAGATGAATGAAATATCATCAACAGAATTGGATTTCCTCCTGAGATATCCAATCATACCCAATGTTCTTAGTCCCGTTGACTTTTTGAGTAACATTGGATGGGGCGGCATAAAGTTTTTGAGTCTCATGGATAATTTTCGAAATCTGGATCGTGATATTGAGGGCGCCGCTAAACGGTGGAAGAAGTTTGTTGAGTCCGAAACACCAGAAAACGAAAAATTTCCACAAGACTGGAAGAATAAAACGGCTCTACAGCGACTCTGTATGATGCGTTGTTTGCGACTTGATCGTATGACATGCGCGATTCGACGTTTTGTGGAAGAGAAATTGGGTTCACGCTACACGGAGTCACGTTCCTCGTCTTTTGAAAAATCATTTGAAGAAACAAGTTCAATTACTCCCGTTTTTTTCATTCTGTCACCCGGCGTCGATCCTCTCAAAGTATTATCGAAACAGAATAATGGATCATCAATCATATTATTCACGATAACGTGAAAACTAAGGTTATTTATATTATCTCAATTCACAGGATGTTGAAAAACTTGGAAAACAATTGGGTTTTACATTAGATGGAAAAAACTTTCATAATGTTTCGCTGGGCCAGGGGCAAGAACCTGTCGCTGAACTATCGTTGGACATAGCCGCAACCAGCGGCCACTGGGTTATTCTCCAGAATATTCATCTAGTAAAAAAATGGCTGCCTCAATTGGAAAAAAAAATGGAACAAATATCTGAAGCGCCGCATGCTGATTATCGACTTTTTATAAGTGCCGAACCAAGCTCTAATCCACATGAATCTATCATTCCTCAAGTAAGATATAATTATGCAGCTTTAATGTTACGAAAAAAGATATAGATGTACAATTGCTGATTTTCAGGGGATCCTAGAGTCCGCAATAAAAATAACAAATGAACCGCCGACGGGGATGCATGCAAATATTCACAAAGCATTAGATAATTTCAGCCAGGAGACACTCGAGTCGTGCTCGAAAGAATCTGAATTCAAGGGAATTTTATTCGCCCTCTGCTATTTCCATGCTGTTGTAGCTGAACGGAGAAAATTCGGGCCACAGGGATGGAATAGGGTACGAACAAACACCGTGCTATCGTCAGAACCCTCTTCCATATACCCAATTTTCCAAGATAAATAAATTCCTGATTTCATTCAGATATATCCATTCAACATAGGCGACCTAACGATCAGCATTTCAGTGTTAACGAATTATTTGGAGAATAATACAAAAGTTCCATTTGAGGATCTGCGTTATCTTTTCGGTGAAATAATGTATGGTGGTCATATCACAGATGATTGGGATCGCCGATTGTGTCGAACATATTTACTTGAATATTTACGCCCCGAACTCATCAATGGTGAATTGAATCTGGCCCCAGGATTCGTAGCACCACCAAATAGCGATTATCATGTATATCATCAATATATTGATGACTATTTGCCTAACGAAAGTCCCACGCTATATGGACTACATCCAAATGCCGAAATCGGTGAGCATTAAACATCAACGAAATCTTCAAATGCATCACAGTCATATTCTCTACTATTTCTACGTAGGATTCTTGACAGCCACTGCAGAGAATTTGTTCAAAGTTGTTTTGGATATGCAACCACGAAATGTGAGTGAAAGAGCTAGTGCTGGTCTTACACGAGATGAAAAGTTGCGAGAACTCATCGACGAAATTCTAGACAAATTACCTGAAGAATTCAATTTATTTGATCTGATGAACAAGGTGGAAGATCGGACACCATTCATCATAGTAGCTTTCCAAGAATGTGAAAGAATGAATTGTCTATGTTCTGAAGTTAAAAGATCACTTCGTGAACTACAACTTGGATTAAAAGTATATGACGTCACATTGCTTTCTGACTCTGTTACACAGACTCGAGTTGAAATAATAATATGATCATTAGGGTGAACTGACTATCAATGCGGAGATGGAACAGTTGCAAAATTATTTATTCATGGACACAGTCCCTGCAACATGGATAGCTCGTGCTTATCCTTCCACTCTAGGTCTCAGCAGTTGGTTTGCAGACATGCTAAATCGAATTGGAGAGTTAGCAATGTGGACTGCCGATTTCATGGTTGGAAAAATATACACTACAGAAGAAAAAGAAGTAAGACTACAAATCAATTCAATGCTATGATCTTTACAGCTACCACCATCAACATGGTTAGGCGGTTTCTTCAATCCGCAATCATTTCTTACTGCAATAATGCAACAAACAGCACGGAAAAACGAATGGCCATTAGACAAAATGTGTTTACACTGTGAGGTGACGAAGAAGTCTAAAGAAGAGTATTCTGCACCACCACGTGAAGGTGCTTATATCAATAGTTTATACATGGAGGGTGCACGTTGGGACATCCAATCATCATCAATTGTTGATTCACGCCTAAAAGATTTATTTCCACAAATGCCTGTTGTTTATATAAGAGCTATTACACAAGACAAACGCGAACTGAAAAATGTATACGAGTGTCCCGTATATAAAACTAGATTGCGTGGCCCAACTTACGTTTGGACATTCAGTCTCAGAACAAAAGATAAATCTACCAAATGGACTTTGGCTGGTGTAGCTATCATACTACAAATTTGAATACTTTTGATATATAATAAAAGTACTTACGCACCGCATGACAAGTCAATGTTCGAGTTGTCCTTCCATGATCAATTAACAAAATTTAACAAGAAGTACATAAACAGAAGTGATTGCTTCTCACATACACAACATTTTTCAATTCCATGAGTCTTTCGAAAATGCGCATGCGCACCATTCAAAACTACATGCATGAATCGTAATTTTTCCCGTGTGTTGCTACCGGTGATGTGTGCTTATTCGATCTTCATGTATCGTGTTTGACTTCTCACATAATAACTCTTTACTCAAAACCGATTGTATCCCATGAGTAGCTACGAAAAACTACAAACCTTCAACACGGGTACTCCAAGTTGAGGGGCGTAAGTGGATACTTCAGTATCTCATACATATGGCGGGTAATACATTAGTATGTCACCGGCATGCCCACAGAGGGCTGCGTGTAGCCCTTGTCTTTTCTCTTTTACAATCCACATATTGGGACAAGATTTTGTCCATCACTCTACATTATTATTGAAATTTATAAAATGCTGCAAGCTATAGAGGACGTGATGCAACGCACTTATGGATTCTCTACATTCAAATCATCATATCAACGCGATGGTGTTCTGGCGGTATTACAAGGTTTGTTGATATATCAGACATTACAACGAAGATTGTACTGTAACGAGCGCATTCTCTGTAGGGGATCGCGATGTGCTTATAAATTTACCACCTAATAGTGGAAAGTCGCTTTGTTACGAATTACCAGCTATGATGACCCCACAAAAGAGCGCGATAGTCTTCGTACAGAACAACAACATTGCGCAGGTAAATGTACTGACTGATGCGTATTTGGTAATAAACTTCATGAAATTCCCATTCTCCATTTCAGGAACACGTTAAATTTTTCATAGGTAAGGATATTAATGTTTGTCATATTGATTCGTCACTTCAGGAGGATAAAAAGAAAGAACGAGTGAATCAATTGAAACTTGGAAGATTTATAGCTTCACTCATATACATACCCATCACCCTTTGCAATAAATCGTGGATTAAGGTTGTGAATATTGCTATTGTTTGTTTGTATACTTTGATATGAAGTCTGTGACCTTGTCCACTTTCGTTTAGGATTTGATTGATGCATTGGGAACTCGTGATTCAATTTCTCTTTTCATTATCGATGAGGCAACACAAGTCAGTCGAAATTCTACGAGTTTCAGTGAATTATCCTTAAATATTGTAACACTGCGAAATATGTTTGCGAAAGTACCATTAGTAGCATTGACAGCTTGTGGATCTCAACAGATTAAAGTTGATGTAATTAACACACTGTCAATGAAAAATCCACGAGAAATAACGAGCAATATTTGGGCACTATCGAATATATACATACGAGTGAAATTCAAAGACATTATTCCGAACCCGTATGTGGATTTGGTGAACATGATCAATGAATACAAGAATTCTCATGAGAAATTCTGCGGGATTATTTTTTGTCGGACAAAAGAGGAGACAATCATTCTTGCACGAGAGCTCACACGACTAGGTGTATCAACAGTTCCATATAACGCCTGTAAGTATTTACATTCGTTTATGTGTGGCGAAATTGTCAGATACATGATAATTATGCCTAGAAAAAATTTTGATATTTAGCAATGAGTATTCTCGATCGGAGAAAAAACAAGAGTATGTGGAAAGTGGGGAAAACATCCATGATCGCAGTAACACATGGTAGTGCTGTAGGATTGGACAAACCGAATGTCATGTGTATAATTCACTGGTCTGTGCCACTAGGTATCAGAGAATATTATCATGAAATTAGTAAAGCTGGTAAGAATGATGTCAGAGCAATGTGTTGCATTTACTTCAGTTTATACGACTGGGTGTACATTAGGAAAATTACAATGGGGATGCCACCAAGCATCTATGATTGTTCTGAGACGATGATACAATTTTGTCTCGCCGCAGAGTATGTATTTTTTTCTTGTAATGAAATCATTTCGTTCACAATTTTTTCACGATGCTCATCACTTAGATGTCGACACATACTATATTCAAGATACTTTGATTCAATGACACCGGCATGCGAAAGTTTTTGCGATTGGTGCGCAGAAAAAGATAATACTCAGATATCATTAGAGGCATTCAATGATTTTCAAACACGACATCGATTGTTGTCACTGGATCCTTCAGAAAATGTCACCAATACATTGAATGCAATCACATATGAGATCCGAAATACGAAAGTTTACATAAAGAATGCCAGATTAAATGTAAGTTGACGTATCAGAAATCAAAAAAATGGAAATGTAGAATAATTGATTTAAAAATATTACAACAGCTCAGATTTTACTGGTACAAAAAGTTGGCAATTGCTTTGATTAAGAATTACGAAGCAGCGGACTTAACAGATGAAAACGAAATCACCAAAGAGAATTTGTGTAGATTGGCCAGGAATCTGGAATACTCGCAATTGCTAATATCTAATAAGAGAGCAACTTACATCTTTGGGCTCACTAGTATGGTATGTCATTCTGTCTGCGTATATCTAATATTTGAGTAGTGATATATTGCTTTGCTATAGGTCAAAGCTATAGTGAAAAAAACCGAGACGAGATCTCTCACGAATTATATATCGAATTACGACTGTCTTATCAAAAAGGACAGGGGGAATATCAAAAGGGAGTCTCGTGAATTATCGTCTGTAGTGATAAGATTGGCTGAGATCGAAGACCCAGCGGAAGTTTGAGACGACGTTCACCATGTGTTTCCGTACCTGAAATACAATGTTTCGTCTTCGCGGCCCGGTTATTCCTCAATTTATGATCAAACATAATCGAGTGATTCAGTCTTTCGCCTGTATGAATAAAAGTAAATGAGCAAGCAAATAACCTATAGGTTCACGTAAATTTTTATTCAATAATATCTCTGCATATATACTACATGAAATTGTGAATAATTTCCTTCGTTCTTTGTTCCGCTAGGTGCAAAAATAGTATTCCACTTTATGATAAAATACGGTGGTGATCCTATAGGAATGTGTGGAAATTTTGTTTTTCATTCACCATCAATTATAATAGTGTTGATGAAACCATGTTTGCGGATTCGCAATCCTTGGGCAAGTGATACAATATGTTCCAATTGAACGAAGTGTAAGTATCCACCCATCGAATGATAAAATTTTTTTCATCGTTTCATAGTTATTTACAATTTTGCCAGTGACAATATGCCCCAGGTCGACGCATATATAAAAATGAGAAGGCGTGAGATTGTTTTCTCATCGGAACAAAAATTAGTATGAGATGAAAAATAATTTGGAAATGAAAATTAAACGTTAGTACATGATTCAATATACGACACAGTCTTTACGATTTTAGTGCACACGAAGCTTTGATACTACTTTCAATAAAATCCATCGCTAGCACGTTTGATAAATCACTTATTGCGTATAAAATAATTTTTTCACAAATTCTGCCATTGAAATAGATTATACATTGTCTTTTTCAATTAATATACGATCTCATCCATTATTAGTCGATGATGAATCTATTCCATCCTAAATAACTGTTAGACATTTTTATCATGATGTTCCGTTCCATGTTACGGTTCCATTTGCATCTTCATCTCGCTCCCATAAATCGTTTTCGAAATATCAACAATAAATCGTGGATGATCATGATTAATACATAAGTATACTATCATGGATATATATTAACTATCAATTCTGCAGAATCGAATTCAATCACCATGATATATCAATCTGAAAATATGTACATGAATTTTTCGTTCACTTTTAAATATAATTCAGTGAACAATCGTATTATATGGAAAGAAGAAACTTATCGTATGTTTATCAATCACATAATTATTCTCTGACAAATAGAACCAAAGGATCTCAAAATGGAAGGATAGATTTGAAAGCCGATATATAATTCCAAAAAGCAGTGTATCATTTCTGTAATCTTGGGAACAATGGAATCTGTTGAGCTAGTCTGTCAACTTATACACGCATCTAATGATCGAATGAGATTTATCCGATAATTAGAGAATAATAGGACAAATGAGTGGAGCACCAACTGCAGAAAAGTCGTTGTCATCAAGACATGCGACTTCTTATGCCTGTATAGTGTCGTGTATTCGTATAAAAAAAACCTTGATCTATAAGCATCCTCTCATCACACCTGCGATAAGAGATTCATGAATTCGCCGTTTATTACTGGTCTTGTGGTACTTTAACAAGCACTGTTCTAGTCCCATCAGCGTCCGAGATATTTATTTTCAATTCGTTTGTTAGTGCCTCAAGCTTATCAACAACTCTCATTCCCGGTGTTCCACCAGGTTTTGGTGGTGGCCATACGTCATCTAATGGTGGTTCAATATAATCCTTAGGAAGTCTCATGTCTGATCTGTCGGCCTTATGAGTGAACATCCCAATTGAATCACCCGCTGATAAAGTATATTTATTGGATTGCTCGCTGTCGTAACGAGGTCGTTTCCGTTGTGGCACTTGAACAATCGGACTGTAATCATGGTCCAAAAGACCGTCCACTTCCTGCAAGAGTTCCTCACCATATTGCTGTAGCTCTTCATCCAATAGTTGTTTTGTGAAGAGCAAACTTCTCGAACGACCTAATTCGATATCGAATAAGAATGTATAGATACAAATATACACATATATATTAAGATTCCGAACTAAATACAGGTGAAGGTTTACAGTATGGGATAGGTGTTTCATCGTCAAGAGAAGACATAGAAATGATTAAACCGATAATGTTTAGATGTGTTTGGGGGCTGTCATCCAGTCACAAATGATTGACTGACTGAATTGACACATATCGTAGATGTAACCACTCAACAATTGCATTTTATCATCTGAACAAATGCAAAACAAATTGCAGACTTAAAGTTTTCATTTGAGAGTAGATCGTAGGACAATGATGAAAAATATTCATTCAGATTGATGTTAAATTGGGTCTATCGAGGTCATACTGACTATCTCAGTATAGAAGTACGCCACGTCTTATATGCTTCGACGGCATCTCAGCCTTTCTCATACTTGCATGATAGAAAGCAGTTGCGCGACTCTTTTTCGCTTCGAAAGTAAATGCTCCGTTAAATCCAACCCGTCATGTTTTCTTTGTATTATCAATACCTACAGCGATGCTCGAGAGTTATTGCAATAAATAGAGTCAATATTTTTTTAACCGGTCACTGATAAGACGATACGAAAATATTCTTGGTCCGCTGAACACTATAAGAAATTAATCAATCATAACTGCAGACTGTAGAGTCTGATTCGATGTATTTAGTCGATCCAAATATTTTAATATATTAGATCGTTGAACAGTGAACATCACACGAATGGTGTTCGATTATGGCCTTCAAGTTAACTGGATTGCAGACGTTTGTTTTCGTTGAAGAATTTCTTTCCGATGTCGCGATACTCTCTCCTGAAAATTTTCTTTCTTCATTTTTTGATTCCCGATTCCACCGTGTTGCATATTCTTCACAATGTTATATGAGGTGACGGAATATTCATAGATAATGCAACGGAACAAAGACAAACAAGAGGGGGGGGGGGGATATAATGAGAAGTGGGAACATTGTGGGCCTTTCACAATCCATGTGAGTTCAATGTCCTATCACGACCCATGATACGCATAACGATAGTGTTCCTTTACAGTTACCACTGTGAATCGCTGGAAAGCACGTGTGCATGATTTGTGGCGAAGTTCACTTATTGACTAATCAGATTGGGCTTGAGGGGACGTAGATACTATACTCAATCCAGATATGCTTACCAGCCAACGGTGCCATTTTTTCTGGTTGCTCCTGTTCTCTGGTGAGCTCACTCGAACTGTTATTAGAGTGCGGTCGAAGATTTGGGACGGCAACGAGTGCAAACGAGAGCAATAAGACCATCAAACATGTTGCGGGTTGCGCGCTTTTGTTACTCTTCTGGATCAGAGCTTGTAATCTCTTGACTTGTCCGGCTAGACTTTGATTTTGTAATTGCAGTGCTTTCAGACGTTTGACAAGAGTCAATTTTTCTTCAGTTCCTTGCTTCAGACGATCTTCGAGCCCGTCTACGTATTCCTTCTTCCTCTTTCGCGAATCCTGTGCGGAAATTTTGTTGCGAATTTTACGTCTGATTCTCTTCAACTCCCTCTCCTCATGTTTAGTTAATGGATAATGTGTCGGTAATGTGATTCCTTCTTTTTGGAGCAAACGTTTTTCTTCAGAATTCAATTTTAGACGGGGATACGGGGACTCTGTCTCTGATACATCATCATTTGAATGAACGCTTTTTTCACTTGCACTATCTTCTTGTTTGATGTTCATCTATGTGGAATTCACTACGATTAATTGCTAATTCAATGCAATATGCATGAAGGAGAATAGGATATGATACTTACAGAGATTGCTTTACTGATGACACTTCCCTGATTAATCTTGAAACCTTTAAAATTTCTTGCTTGCGCTGCATTTATTATTTTGATCGTACGAACTTCCTTCATGTCTTTCAAGCTCACTGGTAGCAAAATCGATCGTGGATTGCCTGAACCAACGGGTGTTACACGAATCAATTGTCTGATATTCCTTTTTCCGTTGCATGTTAAATTTCGGAAATTCACTGGTGCTTCCTGCCTAATTATGGGCTGTTTGACGATCGGATCTGCAATAAGAATTTGACAGTGACAAGTTATGCTTGGAAGTTATATCCTTGAATACTTGCTTGTAGCATCTTGCTACGTTTCTATAACTACTATCGCCCACCCCAACAGTCATTGATATAATGATAATCTATTAGCGTGTGGGTGAAAGTATACATCAGGCTCACAAAAACTATAAGAGATCGCCATATTCTTCCACCTCATATACTTTCCATACATTCTGTTGATTTGTATCAAAGATACACAATAAGGACTCACTGAAATCAATGACTGGCTCCTCTTTTATCATTTGGATTGGCACTTTTGTTATCCCTTCAACAATATTTGGATCTACCGCGGTAACAATCGTAGGTTCGAATTCCATCTCTTCAGTTACATCTGTGGCAGGCGAACCGACATTTGAACTCGTCACAGATCTATTTGGACTATCCATGCTACCCACAGAGTCGTTTGGACTGTCCATAGAATCGAAATCCATGAAGTTATGTGGGCTGCCGAGATTATCATTATTCATGGCTTCTATTTGATCATCAATTGGCAACAATGGACTCATCTGTTGTTCGCAAGAAAGACTCAGGGCACTAGATAATCCACTGTCCGATGACGAGGATGGAATAGCATCCAGATCATTGTTAATCAAATTAAACTGGTCCACATTGAAGAGTGAATCAAAAAAGTCATCCGTATTCGTGGGCCATTCTTCAGTCTGTAACATTATCATTCCCATTTTAGTTTTACTATTCAGGTAATATTTTGTTTAATACTTCACTTGCAAAAATATTGTCTACAGATTTCTACTTTACAACCAAATGTACATTACAGCATTACGTGAAAAATATATTCACTGGTTCGTCTCAATGTCTAACCCAGATTCCGGGACGTTATGAACACTAAATATAGTCGCAGTTGAGGGAAATTTCGATAAATATATTCCAAGGTATGAAGAAGTTCGACAACGTAATGAACAGATAGCGCAATCTTATCTTGCGATATGCGTTCCTTTCATCTGACATAGGATCGTATATGAATCTACTAACTTCGAAATGAAGTCAATATGATTTCCTCAAAATCAACTCAACCAAGGTTATACTATGATCCAGTGATCTAAATAGCACTGGGACATCATCAGCATGCACCGTTGGAATGCCATGATCATCGAAAATAAACAAACGACCCGCCTAATAGCATATTTTATTTAGTCATGGCGATGAACTACTTTGTACCCTCGCTAATCCTTCTCCACTTTGATTTTCATCGATCATTTGTTCCATGATATACTGCAGTTCCCGCAGAAAATTATCATCACTATTGTAATTCAGGGAAAAAAAAAGGATTCAGTTGAGGTTTTGGAACATGCCATTGAGATTGATGCAGCTGTTGAGCCGGCACGTGTGATTACCAGTTCCATATGTTTCACAGAATCATATCGGAAATTACTACTCTCATCGCTATGTGATCTCAGAGAATGTCAAAACATCGCATCTATTTGAGAATAACGCGACGAACAATATAAAAATGATTGTGTAACACCATTCATTGCATCATGTATGAGGATGGTTTGCACTCTTGTAGATGACTCAAATGTTACTGTTGTGAACGATAATGCCCGAGCTGCCTTCCAAGATGGCCGATGGATCTTGACGGATCACGCACGCGGTTCACTCGCACCATATGTTATTTGAAATCCATGAAAAAAGTTTAGTAAACAGGAAACAACGGCGAGAAAGTGATTCAATTGTATCAGAAATTGATATCTGTGAATGAATATAACATAAGAGCTAATCATCTCAATTTCATTCACTTGATCTTCTGAGTGATAACGCGTGACTGATGATCCAGTGTTCGCAATAGATACATATTGTGATGTATCTCTCAATTTTTTATTATATCAACAGAAAAACATGATAGAATTTTCAAATCGCACGAAACATCGTTGATCATCATGCACATTCTCCAACATTTAGGGTGATTACTCGTATTTTCTTTTCTTCATTTTCCGTCCCCAATCCGCAAAATAAAAACACCTGTATATGGAAAAATGCATTTAGCAAAAACTTATAAATGTGAATAAAGTCTTCATTCAATTTTCTCCTCAATAGCATAAGCTTCACTATCGAATAACGGTACAACATATTTCAGACGGCGTCAAAAATCTTCCATTCGAAAATCGGATCACGGAATGATGAGCCCATCAAAATTCTTCAATACGAAATGACTATGTCATTAATATGGAGTAGATAATGGAAATTTACAAATTGTAGTTAAGAGTTCCAACTAGTTTTCTCCTTCGTAATGCATGACCAGCAATGAAGCAAGTGATGAACTCGATTAATGTAATACAAAATTAATCAACATGAAAATAGCTTCATAAAGTGTAATACTCACCGCAATTGGGTCATTGTTGAAATTGGTGCCCATCAGGACTTCATCTTTCAGCCCATCCTTGAGGATTGAGTCCTCTCGATCGAAAATCAAATCCATTAGACTCATGTCTGGCGCTAATGTCATTTTTGTATTTCGTGGTGAATTGTTCTCGAATATGTCACAAACACGCACTTACGTTGTTCCACCCGAAAATGGTTTCATTGATACATGCGAAGAAAAAATAATGGATTTATGAATAAATATCGAACACAGTGTGGAAACTGTGAGACCGTTGTATGATTGTAGCGTCTAAAACCGAATGTAGTTATGGAAAATGAAAAAGGAAGATTGGACGAAGCGTGGTGAGGAAGAGTATACTCATTGCTCGCCCCACCCGAACTCAATATGCGACATGATACAAAAGTGTTCTGTAGTGATGCGAAAATAATGCGGTATAGCAAACAAAAAAATTAATCTCAATATCCCCGAACCGGCGTTACTTCCGACTCATTTACTATGTCATTATGACTTTATGTTAATTTGATGAGCCAGCGTCATCGACTATTATTCATTGATATTACACCGCATTTATAAACTTTGTTCGGTTATCATTTATCTATGAGTGCCACATTAGACATTTTTATGTTTCACAAATGTATTCACACAATAGATTAATTTCACATTGGCGCACTAACATCAACGACATTGGACGACATACCAGAGGCAAATGCCAAAATAGTTTCCTTACCCGTATGCGATTGTGCCAGCGTGGCAATAAATGCGTCACAGACCGACACCGAACAGGGACAACGAGCCAGAAATAAATTGAGAGTGAGAGAGAAAGGAAAAATTGACGCTGTACGACGCCAGACCGTGAACTCGTAAGCAGTCGTGACTAGTCGGGATTAGTCGAGGACGACCATTTGCAATTGTTGAACAACCCAATCGTGAATGGTCCTCCATTTCATGGTACTTTCCGATTGGTCAACTTGACGCAGTGTGAAGAATGACTTGTGATCGCGCTCTATCTTCGATGCTGTTTGAATTCATACTGTGGATTTCCATTGCGGATTGCATCAGCCAAATCAATAATTTACGTAAATGACGAAAGTTGGATGTAGTAATTGGACAATTTCATATTCCACGTTGAATATTGAAAACAATAGCGTAGTAATCATGCAATTCGTGCCATCGACCAATTATTCGAAAAACATTCAGGATTTTATGAAATTCAATGGATGATATCCGATATTGTGACATGAAAAATTGATCGGTTCATTTTCTAGTTAAAATTCTGCATCGAAAATACATGAATGAAGATATGAATTCTTTCCTTCGTATATAGCACTAATGTGGATATCTCAATATGATTCTTGCAAGTCCCATTATTTTACCATCTCTTGCTGTTTCCAGTATTTGTCTTGCATATCCAAAATGTAGTAATGAAATTTCACATGATGACCAACTATCGAATATCTCAAACCTATCATATCTACAGTCGGTATTCATATATTTTATATAGAACTATAACCATTGGTAAAATGTATGAGGTCGCTAGTGTAATGTTCAAAGAAAAAAACTTCATAATTAAACAATCGCGCAACGACATAATAGAAGCGTAGATACATTGGAATTAATCATGTCTATCTAAGAGCAAGTATCGGCGATATCGCGGCTCTTTTCCATTATTGGAATAGTAGATGTTAAGAAGGACGGTATGTAGGGACAAATTAGACTCTAGTTAAATTTCATCTACTCGTTTTGATAGAAATATTGTCATGAAGTTTCAGAATTGCGCGTGGAAAATTGTTTCAAAACTACATACACATGGTACATTCATCCCACTGGCTTTGTAATTAGCTAGTGTGAGAGTTAACTTTGAGTTCCCCTTCCATGGAACGAGTGCATTTCTGTTGATAGCCCCGGTAAAAGGCTTTCAAATGTATTAAATGAATTTACGTATGTGAACGAGTTATCAAGACTAGTGCGGCGAATTTATTGAATGGATGGAACCTTTGTCACTTCATCGTACTGATGGAACAAATATTTTGTACCTATGTGATTCGTAAATTGTCGGAAGCTCAATTGCCAAAGCTGAGAGGTGATAACCGTGAAGATTTGTGGAGACCACGAAGAAATTGTTCATCTGTTCGCATATTAGGAGGAAGGAATGGATACGCGGTATGTCATAAATTATTATACTTTTTTTTCTACCCAAACGAACCGCTATAATTTCTGAATTCGATGTCCGGTCAAGACCTCGCCGTTTGTGATCAATAATTTTTGGATCACAGTGCATTCAAAAAATGCAAGTACAATTACTGAAGCAAATAATCCAATGATCCAATGCGAAGTATGATTAGCGCATCCTTTCCCCATAGGAAATGGTCAATATCATGCATCCATCGATTGTTCCAGTTAGATTCTTATAGAAGCCACTAATGAAGCTGATAACAAAATCTATTTTGGTAATACGTCGCCTATATATAATGTTTGCTGCTCGGAAATTCGAAGCGGTATTTTTCTGCCACATTGTTCCCCATCCAAAAACTAGAGAATGTCTCCTCATGTACTCATGCTGTCAACTTACATCTGCCAAAGGTTAACATGTAGATTCTCATCGGATGTGAAACGCATCCATACGATATTTCCCCTCTTCAACTTTAGCACATCAATTTATTGTTTTTCTTTTCTTCTTACCTAACACTTTACAGCTCTTCATTCAAGAGACACCAGTCTACAGCAGCATCATATTCCACCTTCATTACTTTGTTATTTCATTTTTCGCGCGCTCGCGAAGCTTTCTTTGTGTCTTGCATATAAATGGGTGACAATACATGAAAAGTATGATAATATTCTACAAATACACGAGATATATTCACGTGTCGTAATGTTTTCATAAGACATATCGGAGGAAAATAAAAAATGAATAACATATGATGATGTTACATTGACAATAATGAAAACGGAAAAAGTATAGCACAGTGGGACCGAATTGCATCCATATCATGTTGAATGAATCTGTCAAAAAAAAATAAACGTTGAACCAATCAATTAATCCTGTTCAGTGTCAATGGCAGCATGACTGCCAACATTGCACAATACATATGTAGGGACGTATGGTAATTTCTAGTGGCACATGCTTTTGCATATCGCATGTCTACGACACGAGATTAATTATCACCATGGAGTCACATGCATTTCCGTTCGAGTATTTACGCATAAATAAACATCACCGAAACAGATCAGAGGCCTTCGGGAAATTTACTCTGTATATTATGATGCAATAAATTCGTATAGCTAGTTGACACATTCAGATGAATTGCGAGATTGAAATATTGAGAACGACTGCAGGATGATGAGTTCTTCTCCAATGAGTATCATTAGATACATGGCGCGTCTGTTCAAACCTTTGACATGAGCGTTGTCAAAGCCTGAAGAGTGATAGTCATGTGTGAACCCAGCTGTAGGAGCGTTACGTTCCGACACTGGCCATCAATTTTTAACAGAGATTCATACAGTGATATATCGCATTCAGGATAAAAGGATACATGGCATTTCTCATCAATAAATCTCGTGGAGTGTGATGATATGATAATAGTTATGAGAAGAATGCTATCTTTATTAATTTATATTGCTGAATTCATTATTTTTCGAGTGTCTATAATCTCTTTTCGTAGTTATATTTCCAAAATTACGCGGAAGAACAAATATTTATTCCATTCAACTGCTATTAGCTGCGTGAATCGCAACTATTATTTTTCATGAGGGCACGATCCACACATTTTCTGTCTGCTACGCGAATGGATGAGACAAGAAACGAGATGTCAATTAATTTGTGTCCAGCACACCTTCAAAAATATTCAGCGCAAACGATTAACGTGACAATATATGGGGCATTCCACGCCAAATCGACCGCTTTTGACCCTGACCCCTTTCGATTTGGCTGAAAGTTAACCATCCTTTTCTACCCTATCAAAAACGTCTCTCATAATTTTTCTCAAATTTTTTTACCCAAACAAAAAAAAGGTATGAATTTTTCAACAAAACCGCTTTTTTATTTTCAAACTGTCATAACTTTTCCAAAAATTGGCTTATTGGGACGTTTTTTTTCAAAATTTTTGTTATTAAATGTTCTTTTTTGAAAAAAATAGAAAAAAATTATTTAAACCCATCTTCATCGTTTTTTTGTAGATTTCCCGAAAAAACTCCGAATTTCACGATGATTACCATTTTTAATCATTTTTTTCCTTCCTTTCATATGAAACTTTGACATTTTCCACAAATATCCTGAAATTTTCAGAAAGGTGTATTTTCGATTTCTAGGTAAATCGAAAAAATTTATAGGTAAAACAGACATGAGCACATAATGAACAAGTGAATTCACTCTGCTTTACCTATAAATTTTTTCGGCAAAACTATCCCGACCCATTTGAAAATAGACTTGGAGCTTCGCAAAGATTAAAAATTTTAAAAGCAATTCTGAGAAGCTTACCTAGTTAACTTTAAGTTCTATATTTTATTGTGTTTTTTAATTTTCTTTGTTTTTGGAAAAAAATAAATTTTCTCGATGATTAACATGTTTAAGCTTCGGTTCTATACATTTTTTTTGTTTTTTGAGGATTCCCAGATATTTTTGGACCGGTGTTATGAAAAATAAGATTAAGAAAAAATTTTTTTTCAATTGAAAAAAAAATAGAAATCGAAAAAACACCATTCTGAAAATTTCAGGATATTCGTGGAAAATGTCAAAGTTTCATATGAAAGGAAGGAAAAAAATGATTAAAAATGGTAATCATCGTGAAATTCGGAGTTTTTTCGGAAAATCTACAAAAAAACGATGAAGATAGGTTTAAATAATTTTTTTCTATTTTTTTCAAAAAAGAACATTTAATAACAAAAATTTTGAAAGAAAACGTCCCAATAAGCCAATTTTTGAAAAAGTTATGACAATTTAAAAATAAAAAAGGGGTTTTTTGAAAAATTCATAACTTTTTTTTGTTTGGGTAAAAAAAATTGAGAAAAAATATGAGAGACGTTTTTGATAGGGTAGGAAAGGATGGTAAACTTTCAGCCAAATCGAAAGGGGTCAGGGTCAAAAATGGTCGATTTGGCGTGGAATGCCCCATATGGTTTTGACGGAATTTTCACCATGGAACATTACTCGAAATTATTTCGTATTCGATTCAACTGAATTTTTTCGAAGTTGCATTCCGATTGTGATGGAATTGAATGAATATTAATGTGAAAGATCAATTTCAGCGTTCGCTGAACAATGAAACGTCTTTGCACGACTGAGTCCGAGCACTTAGCGTCAAAGCCGATTGACGTTCCAATCAGTCTATGCGCCCACAGTACTATAATTTGCTCGTGGGCGATTACAAAAACCTGGATTTCCACACAATTACGTTTATTTGCCAACTGATAATTTTGTGGGGACAGCAATGCTGCTCGGCGTCATGTTCAACTTTCTCAGCATTTCTATAAATGCCCAGCGAATTTAAATTCTATTTAAGAGACAAATGTTTTTCGTTGAGGCTCACAGAACTGTATGTTGTATGCACAGCTTGCTCAGAACTGCCTACTCTTATAAGTACTCTAGTATTTTTGCAGCGCAAAAGTTTGAATGGGTATACCAATCTTTTGCCGAGCATTCAACGCGAGTATGTAGTATTTCTTGTGTTTACCGTCCAATGCTGTCTCTATGGCCTCGTGAGGTTGGCTCAGAACGGATAGATTCCGCTGCCATGAGTTATACCATTATATTATGCCATCTCGTGGACCTTACTTGGCCGCTTGAGTCTGACCGAAGATATTAATCAAATTGTTTAGCGACCTAGAAACAACAGGGGAGCAAGAGATCGTGCGAACCTTTCAGATGAGTTAGATGGTTTTCCATTACAAAGCCGCTGCGAGAGGGAATGAACTGTGGCAGATATCTCACCATGATCTATGAGTAAAGACCACCAGTTAATAGCAAGGCATGGCCATTGAGTATTATCCAGCAGACACATATACCTTTCAGCCCTGCAAATTTTCAAAAAAGATTATTTTATTGATTGGTTCTTCTATTTCTTCCAAATAAATCCAACGATGCAGACTATGATGCAAAAAGTGAGCTTGCGTCTTATCATGAATGCTCTCCCGAGTGCGTCAGGATTATGAGATCGATGCGACATGTTTTACGCGTCATAGTATACGCATCAATGTTCACCTCGCGCCTTTCCACAGTTTGTGTAGAGTTTACATATGCAGGTCTTGTTGCCATCGCATATGGATTCATTTCATTGTTCGTCTATTCTCCATTATGCTGTTTACCGCGGAATGAGTGATCAAATTGGGAAAAGGGGGTAGTGGACATGAGAGATTATCGTACAGCATCAGCGTTCCATGGACAGCATGCGTCATCTCATGCAGAGAGCTCCTGGCATCATTGTCATCACTGGCTTACGCGCACGAGAACAGCCTTTGAATCGATAGTTGCGTCAACTTCTCAGGTTATTAATAAATGGAATCAGGATATTTTTCACTTCAATTTCATTTCCATGGTCCTTTGAACATTCTAATAGTCATGATAGGCGATAGTTGAGAGGTGCGTCATCAACGGTGGTGAAAATAGCGATTGCGGTGGATTCCTACTCAACGAATTATGGAGCTGGCCGAATTTCACAAGCAATAAACTTGCCGCAGATACATTGTATCGGTGTAGTGTACTTAGAATGGAATGGAAGAGGTATACACGTATATCTATATTCACATAGAATAAAGAGCAGCTGAGAAATTTCACAATTATATGGCTTTTGTCCTACGTCCGTAGATTCCTGTAGTGTACCATTAACGAAATTGCTCGGTCATCCCATGGTACTCATGGGTACGATGAATATTGAATATTCAGGGGAGAAATAATTACCCTCATTCTTGCAAATGGCTTTTTTTTACACACATGAATCCAAAATGTTGCAAAAAATCGCATGGGATATTGACAACTCAAATCGTCGATCTACTTGAAATCATCCAGCAAATGTCAAAAGATAATTCACTATGTGATTAAATTGATTTATCATTGAAACAAAACTGCTATGTAAATAACAATCAAGTTCTATTTGTGAGATATATAAATGAAAATGGCTTTCACTATGGTTTCAGTACGTGTAAGTACTGGAACACAACTATACCTTTCGCATTGACATAAATGTGGGTGTGACCTCTGAGTACGAGATACGCATGAAGCGCTTGCTAAGATGAAACGGAGTTGGCAGACTAAATGAACTGGCGTCAAAGAAAGCTCTTAGATATATATCCCTACTCGCTAGAGTATACATTATATAAATAACTGAAAGAACCGTACGTCAACTCTATCCTACTTTTTTATGGCAAATAAAAAAGTTAGTATGGAAAAATAGATCTACAGAACTTTTACGTGTGTATTATAGCTTTTTCTCATTTTATTTCATCGTGATATTCCTCTTCGGAATATTCCAGCGATACCGTTTGAGCCTGTGTATATCACTCTGATAGAGAATTTCGTTTTCATGTATGAAAGATGTACGCATCCACTGATTGGTGATATTCGACGATTTGAACGTAATACAACTTTGAATTTCCAGCACAATATTCTTTAGTAACGAAGTTGAATATATCTTTTACAAGTAATTGATCATTTCCAACAAGGCAGAAGTTTGATTCCTCATCATTCAACTGTTCCTTTCCGTATGTCGTCTATGTTCTAGCTTCTTCTCCCCATACATTCCATCTCCATCAAATGAGTCTGGTGTAGTGACATTTCTTGGCCTTCCAACTACATCATACAACATGTACACGCATCAAAGTGAATTTGAAATTGTTCCATCTTCATTGTCTTTATTTATATCCATGTTCACATGTGTAAACGATAAGATGCGATAGACATGTGTGAAATATTCCTAAAGGAAGAGCATGGTGGAATAAAGTCTCAAGTGTATCAGTGTGTGGGTTTGAGCATGAGGGAAAATCGTAACTTTGTCACTAGCAACGTTGTTGCGAGGTCATAATATTCGCGCTACTCGACGACAAATGCCGCGGGGAGTAAACTGGTGCGATATACGAGTCTCGTGAGAGTCGCATGTTGTATATATATAAAACAATATGCTCGGGTTGCTATGACGTGTAATGTTTCTCGTCTCGTCCTATATTCAATAGGCAGAAGCTTTCTTGCGCACTCGAGCTCTTCACACCCTCCATGCTCCGTCGCCAACATGTCCATTTATCAATTTTCCGAGTTGTACACATGACGTGCAAACGTTTGGGAGGATGCGTGAACAGTGCATTCATACCATCCAAAATTCCCTATGGTGAAGCATGGTAATTCATTTTTCCAATTCACAATAGTGAGACACGTCAACGTATCGATATACCGTCAGAACATAATCATTTTTTTTTATTTTTTCATCTCATTATTGAAATGATGGTTGGATGCACAAGTGCATATTATCGACAAAATGTTAGAGAATATTTCAAATTGATCTCGATCGATTATGTGGTATTCTCCGAAAATACATTAGTGAAAACGGGAATTGTAATAAGATAACTATTCCACATTCAACTGAATTTAATGAAAGGACCAACAGTCTTGGCATTGGAATTTGCTCACGACCGTTGATTCCGTCTTTCACTGTATTCCAAGAATTCTCATCCATATGTCACCTTGTTCGTAGAGTACATGGCTGAGGGTATTGGACGAAATACGGAGTTGGTAAATACTCCAAAGCATCTCTCCTTCCAAATACATAACCATTTGGCACTTCACCAAGTCCAGTTAGACCCTATATATATATTCACCTTGGTATTCCATTTCGGTTTTTCAGCTGTAACTCTCCTATACGATCCATACTTATCTATCTATATATTTCCTTCAAGTTGCTTTCTTGCATACTTGAATTTCATCTCATTTTTTTGCGACAAATGGTATATATATCACACATTCATTTGAAGCCATACTGTAGTCCCATGCCCACACCAACAACATCCAAAACTTTCCATATTTCATATAACCTCTACCTCATCTCATTAGCTGAACGAAAAAGAGTTTTGGATTATCTAGTGTCGCCGCACGTTTTCCTACTCGCAATTCCCCAGAATGATCATAGCGGCAGAACTTTTTCACCTGGATCATAAATATATGAGATTGCGCCGCCATGTAAGTTTAAAAGGCAAGATGAAAGAGATAAGATTACTTTGTAGCGCAATGAGACCGAACAAATCCCCGACCATCCATTCCTCCAGAAATTAAAAATATCATATCGCTGACTCTGAAATAAATTTAATGATTGCTGAATACTCACAAAAAATGATGGAAACGAACTGAGAAACCTGGTCGCTGCTCAAAACGCCGTTGATATCATTTAAAGTTGATATTCATATATTGAGAGTTTTCGCTTGGAAATCAGAATTTATTACAGGATGATATAGACATTGATGGAAACGGAATCATTGGAATATAACTAACCAAAGACATTTGTTAGGAGGATTGTGTGTACGCGGCTGGATATAAAATGCGGCAAAAGTATTCTGCAGTATTTCGCAATGGACGCGATACGTTTCATCGGTATATAAATGGCTCTCTGGATGTGGTAGACACGTCCCACCGCCATTGAATAAGATCTTTATTGATGCCGCGCGCATCTGCTCGTCATACAAAGTGTCTTTGCCATCTCTCCTGCATCAGACTTTACTATATGCGAATACATACATGTAAGTTTGGATATGTACAACTCGTATATGCATATTAGGATGAGATATGAATATTTGCTGGGACAACTAGAGTTGGAGCAAACTGAGGATGAAGCGACCGCGGATGGATCGTTTTCAGATGGCGGATTAGAAGATCTCGGATTCTCCCTGGTTCGCTAGTGAACTAAATATCCTCATAAAATGTATGTTCGCACAGTTGGTTTATTGTCCTGAAAAATGATGCTGAACCAGAATGATTTTTTCAGTATTTTAATTTCAGTCTTTGAATTGAGGATTTCTCTGAGAAATAATTATCAGGACGCTACGATAAAGTATATTTATAGGAACGAATAATCACGTGACAGCTACATGTATATATGAGAGAGTAGTTGAGTAATAACTATGTTCATTTTGGAAGCGGATTCAGTTGCTACTGCTTAGTAAAAGTATCTCATCATTATCACTATGATTATATTGATTACCATTAAATGCGATATATTAGGAATACATCGGCCTCATTTTCCTGTAATTCATCAATAGTGAGATATATGTGCTACTTCCATCAAATCAAATTACTCTGATTCTCGCGACCAACTTTTTCAATTTCCCCCATGTCAATCACCAGCATGCTGCATTCTCCATATGAACAACCACTGAAGCATGAATAGTGATGACGAGTAGAGGATTCGGACGTGTGTGAGTTGATGTGAAGATGATGAGCAACACACTATCAGGAATGACGAACTCTGCTGATGATACGCGATCGCAGGCAATACCGATTCACCTTGCACATATCCTCGTTTCTAGTATTACCAGACCAATTCATTTATCATATTCGGTAAAGATGGGAATGCACGATAGATGGAAATTTGAGACGGACATTATCATCTATTTCGAAGGTTCGGCGGTTGTGTAATGGATCGTTCGTTCTCCATCGATATTCAACAATACTCACCTCAGAATAAACAACAAAGAGCTCGAGAGCAGAATAGAATGCGTTTCTGGTTGTAGGGTATGGCCATTTATTTCTCGTGTGCTCCGCGAGCACACAGTGTAGCGAGCGAGAGCACACTCCAGTGGTATGGGGGTAATAGTGACGAGTAGATCGCCAAGCAGACCGAAACGTGCACAAGCGAGAAAGAGAGAGTTTGAGTGGGGAGTACGGAGATGAGAAAAAAAAGAAAGAGAAAAAAGAAAAAAGGAAAAAATTGGAAAAAGGACGATGAGCTAGTGTGGGTATCGGTGTAGTGGAATAGAGAGAGACGGGGCGAGGCGAGTCAAGGCGAGGAGAGAAGAGAAAAGACTCCGGAATCCCTGAACCTTTCTCTCCCGTGTCCTCCCCTCTCCTTTCATTCTCTATCCGGTTGTGAGCACGAGAAACGCTCGCCTGGCGACGGGAGAACGACTGAGCCAGTGAACGATGTGCGGGTCGCGTGGGCGCGGCGCGGCAAGGGGAGAGAAAACGAACTCAACGAGCGTCAGTGAGAGAGGGGAGCGAGAGGGCAGCATTGGCGGCAGCGCCGACGCAACGAAAAAGGGAGATGGAGTGAACCTTCGTTGGGGTGGTCCGGCTATGGCCCGTCAGTCATTCGTGTGCCGTCGAGAGGGTGAGTTTGTGTGGAGAGAAGTCGCGTCTGTTTCCTCTCGACGAGAAATTAGTACGCGTGCCGGTGACATAACTAAAGGAACACAACATATTGAGGAAGTTTCGTTGTTTGAGGTGAAGCCAAGTGCGTGCGTTCAATCTACCAATTCAGTCGCATTGACGTGACACGCGCTATTCGCTCTTCTTATTGTACTCAAACGGAATCACTCATAGTTTGTATGAAAAAACAAAAGTATCTTCAGGGAGAGATCACACTCACACACACACACACACACACACACACACACACACACACACACACACACACACACACACACACACACACACAAGTCATCCAACCATTACCTATCGAGAAGTTTTCTCCCTCTTTCGCCATAGCTTACACGGCATTACGCG
>JABMBR010007489.1:0-53200 GCA_018881525.1 Meteorus sp. PSUC_FEM 10030008 | reverse complement strand
ACTTCTCACGTTGATGTTCTAAGCGCCATTTGATAGAGATCTCATGATACGTGTGTGTTCCAATAAGCACCACATCGCACAGTCGCACAGTGCCGCACAATGCCGCACAGTGCTGTCTAATTGGAAAACCCCTGCTTTCATCAGCTCATATGCGCTCTCGTACAAACACGTGTTTACAAACTAAGTGAAGTGGGGCGATCAGCGTAGTGACGTCAGTAGGGAACGCTTAAGATAGTTTCGTCGTTCACATGAGATTGTAAGCATAAAACTTCATATGTGTGGTTCACGTGGCTTTACAATCGATGTGATATGTACTCCATTCGGTGAATGTTACATGATACTCTTAATCGAGTAATTTTTCAAGTTAGATGACGACATGTCACGCAATTTCGGGTACAGGATTTGTTCATTGAAGAACTACATAAAACATAAGGAATGTAAATTTTGTCATCTGAGTCTGAGTAATCCATGCAAATATTTATTGAGTCATGAAAGAGGTTATACTTGTACATCAATAAGATCTGCTGTACACTATGCGAATTCGGTACACAAATTCACTGAGAACATTTCTACTGATACTATTTTAAAATTTTCTTGGGACCGAAAACGTGACAAAGACACTCACACAGAAAATAACCAATTCCGAAACACTGCTCTGATTTTGAGCGGTTTAGGCTTGATAGTTGCTTCATGTGATGCCTCTGGTTTCTCTGCCAAAGGTAAACTTGAAGCTGAATCTCATGTTTACACTGAAACTGAGTTACTGTATTATGAATGCATTTTGACTTTTCTTATTGTTTTAAGAGAAAAGATTTTTCAAAGCGGCGCAATATGGGAATATCCCAGAACTGAAACGGGTATGTCGTATTTCATTCTGTAACTCTTGAGTCTTCGAGCATTTCTGAGAAATTATATTGATTTTCTTCCCAAACTCTTGAAATTGTGTCGTTGGAATATCAGTGATAATCTGTGTAATTTTGTTGGATGAAACATTCAGAACACCAGTCATGATATTATTAATTCTTGTAAATGAGGTTTTCCAGTTGTATAGTTAGTTTTGGCTACACTGGGAAGTGGCCCGGATATTATCTTAGCAATTAACATTACCTACGTTGGAAGAGAAGTATAAAATAATTTACATTTCTTGTCTCTCAAATATTCCAGGCATTGGCTGATGGTGTTGACGTAAACAGCCGACATATTCTAGGATGGACAGCATTGCATTCGGCTGCCATTAATAGCCAAGCTGAGACTGTCCAATTCTTGTTGAGTAAAGGTGCCGACGTCAACGCTACCGATGAGTTTGCAAATGTTTATAGTACGGCTAGAGAGAAAGGCCTCCATTCATTAGATGGTGATTATCAAAATGATCATTTACATTATCACTTTTCTCTATACATTGTTATGCATAACTATACGGAAGGGCTTGTATGGAAAGTGCAAGGTTTCATAGGAAGAGATATTTTCATAACGGCCCAGACAAATAAATTGTCGTCTGGGAATGGGGATCTGATCAGTGAATCATATTTGAATCACCATCTCTATGTTATTTTTTCCTATAGTTCTTCTCAAACGGGAAGAAGAGTTCTCCGATATGTTGAACAATAAAGCTACCTTCAAAGGATTCACAGCATTGCATTATGCTGCATTGGCTGGATCGTATGCATGTGTAGAAATGCTACTTAATGCTGGAGCTAACCCGACTATTGAAAATGAGTCTGGTCATAAAGCTGTAGAATATACATCGCATGTGGACATACAAAGATTACTCACGGGGCACGCTAATGTATTCGAAGAGAAACTGAAAGAAAAAGTATTTAATGTCGATTATTCATTCGAATTCGAAAAGATGTATTGGTTTTAATTGGATATCTCTGTATTATTTTCTCAGGAAGCTGAGGAACGCCGTCGATTCCCTTTGGAACAACGATTGAAGGAGCACATCGTCGGTCAGGAAGGTCCAATATCTATTGTTGCTTCAAGTAAGAAATTTAGGGATAAATAGATTGTATTCCGTACATATCAATAGTAAATGCAATTTCCAAGAATTAAATTTTTCTTGTGCTGGTTGTGCTGTAAATAGGTGTGAGGTTGAAAAACCACCCGGGATCAGATCTTACAATCGTACGATGACAGCGTAGATGAAATATTGTCGGGCAATATTAGAAATTAGAGATTCCAATGTTTCGAGCACCAGGACTGTTGAGAAAATTTTATTGTCTCAATTTTGATTCGTATGATGATGTAATTACTATTAATGAAAGTGATTCGATGTAATCAACGAGATCATATATTCAGATTGATGTTCGTACGATTGCTGATCCCGTGATGTGAGAAACAGCATTAGGGTATCTAATTCCTTTGACATACACGTATCACCGTATTTTGTTGTGTAATAATATTCAATGCCATGGAAGAAGGAGAGCATCTGATCGATTGATTGTAAGGTGCAATCAATGTCATTACCAAAAACGTGACTGAAATACAGTATTCAGTAGAAAATTTGACGTCCGTCAATTTTCATTACTTATCGAAATACCCTCTTCACAAATGATGAGATCCCGTCCGAATATTTTTTTACCATACTAGATCATTGATTTGAACAACAAATGAATGTTTACAGCAATACGACGTAAAGAAAATGGTTGGATAGATGAGGAGCATCCACTCGTTTTCCTTTTCCTCGGGTCATCTGGTATTGGGAAAACTGAGTTGGCTAAACAAATCGCTGCTTATATTCACAAAAATAAAACTGATGGATTTATAAGATTGGACATGTCAGAGTATCAAGAAAAACATGAAGTAGCAAAACTAATTGGAGCACCGCCGGGTTATGTTGGTCATGACAATGGTGGGCAATTGACTAAACTTCTAAAGAAAACGCCCAACGCTGTTGTCCTGTTCGATGAAGTTGATAAAGCACATCCCGATGTGCTTACTGTCCTTCTGCAATTGTTTGATGAGGTATGGAATCAATGTGTTAATCCCACACACTGTCCACCGAATTGGCTCTTTTAAAAGTAATTCATCTGATTAGGGGAGATTAACTGATGGCAAAGGGAAAACGATTGAATGTAAAAATGCTATCTTCGTCATGACCTCGAATCTTGCTAGCGAGGAAATCGCGGAGCACGCTTTGCAATTGAGATCTGAAGCTGAACGCTTACTAATACAAAGGTTCGACAATAATTCAGACGAAGATCAGGCTCCACAGCACATCACTATATCACGAAATTTCAAGGATGAGGTGGTCAGTATAAATAGTGAATTAGATATTTTTCTAGTGTCTCTCACTCTCCCCAAGAAAGTGTATTCATTGCTGAAAGACCGAATCGCATTTTCCTTTGTTAGCGAACAGATAATCTTCACATGAGCGTTGTTTATGGTTAAGGTTCCGGTGAAATACTCCAAAGGTAATGTCTTAGGAGTGAAACGTTAGCCCGCCAGTTGACGGCCGAATTTGACAGGATTCTCAGCAGAGTAATTGTTGAAATTTTATCATGAAAAAGTTGAAGTATGTAAATCTGAAAGTACTATTCGAATTACAGCCTGGAAAGTGTTTTTCGATCTGTGTAGTTATCTCTTCATCGTTATTATTTGTCATGATTCAAAGAGCATATGCAAATAAGTAACGGAGTTTAAAACCCAGTTCAAAATTTAGTCCCTGTTTAGTCCCAGCAAAACTATGTTCATCATTTCACGAATGAGTTGTTGAATGCTGGTAAAATCTCAATATTTATAGTCCCACCAAAACTGTGTAGTGAGATTTTTCATTTTGGCAATATCATATGTCGCACGATTGAACGTTCTCATCATAATATTGAATGAGCACGATGATGTCACAAATACTCATCTGGATTATGCTCTCAAATTTTCGTATTACTCAGGGCTTTTATTGCGTTATTTTTGAAGTCGATAGGAAAATACTCGATATCAATAGTATTTATATGCTGTGAACTGTTTTTCACATTTGAAAATTTTCATTGGGATATATATAGCGAAGTGGATGGGATGATGAACTGTTTCTGCTAGAGTTTGTGCCCTATAGCTTGATGTTCCAACTTGACGGAACACGAGAATTTGTGGGAAAATGTGAGATCATTTGTGTAAATATTTCTAGTTGTTTGGATTTGGATGCACCTAATGAATCTCAACTTCCAAATTCTATATGGGTGTTATTTACTCTCCTCTCTTACATTCTCGATACTTTTTGCAGGTACGCCCAATATTGAAAAATCATTTTCGACGTGACGAATTTCTTGGCAGAATAAATGAAATTGTATATTTTCTGCCATTCTCACGTGCAGAATTGATTAAACTTGTGGCTCGAGAACTCGAAGCGTGGGCTAAGAGAGCTAAGGAAAGACATATGATTGAAATAAAATGGGATCGTGAGGTCTTATCAATTCTAGCTGACGGTTATGATGTTCATTATGGTGCACGTTCGATCAAATATGAAGTTGAGCGTCGAGTGGTCAATCAGTTAGCAGCTGCACATGAAAGGGGACAACTTGGTAAGAAAGAATTATTCCATTATATTGGAAGTCGAGCCTAATCGTGTTTATGTGATCGATGGGCATTATGAATATGAACATTCGTTGATATGTTCACCTCAAATGTCATTGAGTTTGGAGATATGAGTGTCATCATATTTTTATTGAGAATTTGCATCGGGATTGAATTGAAGAACTGAACACTGTGAACTATACTGCTCGCCATCTCGACTTGGTCTGGTATTTTGGATATATTGATGTATTGAGTTCAATAACGATACATATATCGGGAAGTTTTTTTGGACGTTCATAGTGATTTTGATATGGTAATTCATGTTATAATTTTTCGATAAGATGAAGTTATAATCACACTGTGCGTTCGTTTGCACACCGGGGAATTATTATTGGATCATATTGAAATGTAATTGTCCTATGTCATCGAGATTCTGACTGATACGGAGAGTTGTATGACAAAGTCGTTATCTTTCTGGTTTTCGGTTGACGATTGGAATGAATGAATAGATGACGAAATGATGGGATGCGCGTGCTTATACTTGGCCAGTGAAATATTTTAACAATAAAAGTCATTAGTATGGGAGCTACATAATTCATACAAAACGCGCACTCGATATACACAACAGTATCATCCGTGACATCGTTGAATTGTACGAATCCAAAATTCGCTTGATGCATTGGAGGTCAACAAATTTGGTCCTTACAATATATACTTTTGGGTTTCTTATATGTGTCATAGGGTTAACAACGAATAATATATGACGTTCAATTTTTTATTGTCTAGGTAAGCAATATTGCGTGAAGCTTGAAGCTAAATGGCATGAGAATGGGGCTACAATTGGATTATCCGTACGTCCACCGGGTGTGAAAGAATTCGTCGATATTGCTGAAACTGACACCCTTATCAAAAATGTCAACGCTATTTTATGATTTTGTATTCAGTAATTTATATGATTATGCCGAATATGTCGGATGGAGAAGACTTGTTGCTTCGATATTGAATAAATATATACAGGAACCAATGCTATTACAACATTCAATTGGAGTCACTCCAGACTATTATCGACAAATGTATAACTAAGAGGAAATTTTCTGCTTCAGAAATTCATGAATAAAACTGGAATTAAATTATTGTTGCAACTTATCTAGATAAAATTATAACACTTTGACATGTCATACAATGTTCTTTCTTCTGATGTAAATAACTTTATATTTTTTGTAGGTTTGTGACTGCAGATACATAACAATGTGTATACATACATAATTTATATAATTCATATAGAAGTAATAGTAAACCATAGTTGATTCTAATATACCGTTATATTCATTTAATGTGAGAATGAATAATAGTCTCAATGTTTCTGGAAGCTTTGTAAAGTTTTCAAAAAAGATAATTAATATGTTTTTTAATGATTGGATTTTCTTCAGTAACTCCATATTTTATAACTGATTTAGGAGAAATTGGCAAGAAATTGTATCGATTGTGTAAATACTTCGTTCTTTTGAATATTTTTGATGATTTTCAAGTATCATTTTTCCCTAGATTTCAGAGTATATGAATGATACTTTTCCTTTGATAATTGTATAACATCCATCGAGTTTGTTTGATATATAAAGTTCTGATACCTTTGATATAACATAGCAATTATATATATGTAGATATCTGAATGTATACATATTAAATCTTTCTTTAGACAGAATTTCAGAAATACTGTAGGTACATAAGAATAAGCGTACGATTCGGACAACACTCGTTTGGCTGAGTGTTCCTTACTCTCTCATCATTTAACTCATATATTTTCATATAATGAAATTCACAAATTTCCGCAGTTATGATATAGATAACGAGATATTTTCATTATTTCTGCATATAATATATGTGTATATTGATATATCAGTATAACAGTGACTGAGAAAATTGTGTATTGATTTTATTCCATTTTTTTTTTCATTTATCAAATGACTCCACTTGTGCAATGTGAACTGTCTGTTTTTTTTCTCAGTTCTCGGCGATTCAAAAGTGAATTTTTCTTCCAGTTCTCTCTTTTTCCCAATGCAATTATAATGACAATGAGTATATATATGAATGATAATAAATATTGTAGGAGAATAAAAAATTATTTTTCATTTGATATGTTGTGTCGAATGTTGGTCGAAAAGTACTCCATATCATACTTATTTTCCTGTATTACATTCCACATTTCCTTGTATTCTCTCATTATCCATTATTTCCATCTTAGTTTGTTTGTCTATATAACTGTGAGAAAATCAGACTTCAATTGTGGCCAATTAATGTAACTTGGAATGTTTTCGATCGAAGTAGCACCATATTTTCGAAAATTCGCCATGTTTAATGTTCGATGTGAGACAAAATATCAATGAAAGACGTTCTTATTGCATGGATTGTTAATAATTTTGAAATGAATCCACGGTAGAATGTCCGAATTGATAGTATCCATACATACAACAATAATCATGATAATAATAATAAATTCACGAGTTTCATTCTTCATGACATTATAAGAAATCGTGATATCACTGGATGTTTTTGCAAAAAGTAACTTCATGTCTATAATTCAATTGTAAAGCGTGCAAAGTTTGGTTAGCTTTGTTCATCATAATTTCGTGGGTTTCATAAGCGAGACCACAATATTTTTAGGCCATGCTCACCAATTTCACATCATGGATGCATTTTCCTGCAAGACCCCACACATCTTTCTGGTGTCTCATCAAATATCACGCGCCCATATTGTTATCGCTATCTTTTTCAAGTTTTATACGAAGATTGTTATTTTTTAAAAAGACTTTTCAAAACTGCTAACAGCTGGAAATGAAGCTCAGATCAATCTTTCTGTTCGTTTCATTTATTCCCATGTGTATATCTATTTACCGGAATTTTGTCTGCAAAAATGGGTTCTTAACATTTTTTTTTCAGCTCATCATAATTTAATCGTTATAACGATTATCCAGACCACACGGAAACTTTTTGTACCCAATCCATTCAAACTAACAAATAATGATAGGGGTGGTGAGGATATTGACTCCCGTTTTCGCATAATCCGTTATGCAAATACATCTTGGCAGGGTCATCCGCACAGAAATTTCATTCAACGCTTAAATTTGTTCAATTATTAGTAATGGATATTTTATCACTTGGTGAAAAGATATGATCGGAAGTTCACGATTCTCGAAATTTCATGAACAAAAATTTGTCGATGTTGCACTAGATATTGCAAAGTCTGACAATAGATGTACCACATGTTCCATCAATACGATTCTCCTTATAAAATCGTTCAAATCGATCCGAAAAATCCTTCCCATATTCATTTAAGACCGTACCCTTGAGATTTTGAGGAAATTTGATGGATTTTGCATGTTCGAAAAACTGAAGAATATTGATAAAATATTTTTCTTTTACAACTGACCGCGAAGTCGATTTTTTCCCTACATTCTTCCAAATCTGCAACGTTTTCCTATATTTCTAGCATGAAATCCTGTGATAACTGAGCAAGAACGTTATTTCTTCATTGAACGCAACCCGCCAAAATATATATACATCGAATTTATCCTGAAGGTTGGGAGATGATACTAAAATAGCCTCTTCCACCATTCTTCAGACCCAGGGTTATTGAAGATGTTGTATGGATTTTTAAAATTTTCATGACTGACGATAACGACAGCTGTATATTTCATATATCTTGATTTCCGTAACGCGATATGCATATATGTGTAAATAGAGATATAGTATATTTCTTTGTACCTTTTTCATTCAATTCCCTAATTCTCTCGTCCTGTTAATATATTGCTCATGGAATCTGAATCTATTTCGAGTTTCCTGCTATGAGTTGACGGATGATTCATGTCATCAAAGAATTGTTCAGAGTATATTATCATAGGTTGCTTCAGAATACCTTGGTCAACCTTCATAAAGGTTTCCGAAGCCACATTTCATCCTTCAATTCACTAAATATTCCGAGTGAATTCGATATCAATTTTCATTGAATAAGCTATCCACGTTATCAATAAGTTCAAATTAATTTGGTAACACATTTCGACTCGAGAATTGAAATTTCATCATAATTGGATAACTTGTTACTTTCCAACAATTTTCCTTATCTTGAGAGCTTTCTAATAATTTTGTTTCAGAAAAACGGGTTCTCGAACCCGTCATGAATTCATCAAAATCACCTGTATCATATCATCTTCAGAAATTCAATGTATTTCGGCATAATTCCCGTTCTTTCACGAATTAGATCCAATAGCAGCTATCAGCAGTTGCAACGTGACATGGAAGTGTTACACAACGTTTGGCGGTTCCAAAGTTCAAACACAAATGTGTCAGAAAGCATTTCGCTTATTGTTGAACACTCGAATTAGGTACAGATTCTATGATCAGTGTGGTTAATAATCCCCACATTTATATATATTTTAATTTTATGCACACACATTTGATATATACGTCGAATAGGATCATATTTGAAAAGGAATCATTGAAAAAAATTTTTGTTAATCGCGTTAATGCAGCGTATGCCACATAGCTATACTCTTCCTTGGCGATTGTGTAATTTTTGTCCAATGTTCTCGACTCTGATTATCTCCTTCCAATGACGCACATGGAATACCACTGGTCGCTGGCCCAATGATACACGATCCGACAATCGCATTACCACCAATCAATTCACTGCTAGCATCTAGCACGCAAACCTGTGGAGATATATCTCAAGTTGTGAGAAACCGCCATTGGCGCGTCTATTCCATGACAATGATATGATACCACTATTCGAGAGCTTACTTCAATTGCCGACGATGCAAGAGCATTGGCTGGAACGTTGAATGATTTGGCTTCATTCCACACCGGACATCGTGTCGCTTTCTTCACGTCAGTTTTTTTTTTCTTCTTCACTCTTTTATCACTAGACAGAAGACTGATTTTCACAAATGGATCCATCGTCTCTTTTTCCTGTGGAAGAGGAAATTTCATAATTGATATCTGCCAGACATACATTGCAATTCAAAATTGTTATATGAATCGTCATTCTCTTGCCTGTGGCGGGAATAAATTTCTCGCTTTTATAACTAATACGGTGAGTCTTTCAGCACTTGGTAAATACGATAAAGACAAAAGCACTTCTTGTATTTCCTCAGGTGGTTTTTTTTCTCTTTCAATTTCTCCCCAGACTTCGACTGAAGATGTGGAGGAGACAAGTTCAAGTTTCTCCATTGCAACTCTTACCGAGCCGACAATATCATTCCTCGAATAGCGATCATAATCGAATACCTATGTTAGATAAATTTATATTCGTCATATCAAAGAATGAAACAGTTGTACGAAGAATAACCCTGTTCGTATTTGATTCGAAATTATGTGTTCTTACCTGCAATACCAGCGTTTTCTCTTTAAGCTCTTCATGGCTCACTGGAAACTTGAAATGTTGATCGAAGAATGGGTTTGGATCGTTTCTATGGTTAAGCGTCTGTCGTTTCCTGATATCTACTTCAGGACTGAGTGAAAGCTTCACAAAAGGATCGTTGAAGCCGCCTTGATCACTTCCTGCCAAATCATGCGCCTCGATTAAATGAACATGAAGATCGGATTTGTCAAAATCATATGACAATCGCAAATGTAGACGCCCCAAATTTCTGCCAGTTCTGGAAAGTTCAATTGAATTGAGAAATATTTTTCAATTGTACATTCAAATACTCTACATTGGTATCCACGGACAATCATTTCATTTCATTCGTTATCTACAATGTCGAGTATGAAAATTGAAGTGATGAGTCTATGTAACTTTCATCAAAAAATGATATTCTAATTATTTCAATACTGTAAATTTCCATATCTGAGGACAACATCGTCGATAATGGTTTGCTTCTGAAATGGATATAACATACGCTCTTGAACGGAAATTTTGTAACAATCAATCTTACAATCCCATCTGATATACATGTGATTAAACGAAAACCATCATTTTTCCTAACTTCAATTGAAACACAAATTCGTGGTTTACCTATTCGCGTTTTTTATGTGAGATTCGTTTATCCTGTGATTTAGTACAATTTGGTGCGATTTCATCGCGCTATATAACGAATGCTTTGTATAGATGAATTGAAAACTCTAAAAGAGTGAGAAATTACACGCGACATGTTCAATCATCGCATTTTTGTATTCTGAGGAAAGAAGTTTGGAAGCAAAAGCTACATCATATGTGAATATGTTTACCTTCGGGCACTGAGGAATAATGGACCATCTCGTCGTTGATAGAGATCAGGTTGTAAAGACCCTAAGGGTGATGCCGGTGGTGCGGGACTTCCATCACTATGGAATAAAATTGAATAAATGGCTTCACAATTATTTTATGCTGATGGGAATACACGTGAGCTGACTACAATCTAACGAAGTGAAAAAAAAATTGACTACAGTATTGTAATAATGCATATAAACCTAATGGATGCCCTTGGTGGTGGAATGAGAAGTGGTGAGAGACAACGAGGACCAGTCTTAGAAGATGATACACAAGATGCGCTTGCAATTGTTGCCAATGATGACAATGAACTCTGCGAGGGTGAGGCGTTACTACTGAAAGTACTTCCAGAACAGCTGGCTGGACTGTTGCATCGTGCGTCCAATGAGGCAGTTCTTGCTGGTGATGGTGATCTGTGGATGACAAAATAGCATCATTTCCTGGGTTGGATCCAGTTTTCCATTTCGGGAGTTGTTGACTTCGAATTGACTTGGAATTCTATGTATAATTCTTTACACTGCCATGTAATTCCATTCGACAATTTTCATGGCTTTTAGAAGCTTGTTCTCATTTTACTTTCATTGCGAAAAATTATAATTTCAATTATAGAGTTATGAAAGATGACTTTTTCTTGTATGATTCCTTTTATTGATGTTCATCGAAAATACTAGATCGTGATGTTACCATCCATGTATTGGCTCCCTAGGTACAAATGCTCTGAAACAATTCTGTTGTTTCTTTCAAAATTGTACTAGAAAAAAAGTAAATTCCGTTGCATCTTTCCCTCTGGAGTTGCGGTTCCAAATCCATTCCGAGTCGAGGATTCATTATGTGCTGATTGATAGAATGAATTTCTACAGCCAGCATTTTGAGCATTTGTTTTATCCTACTTATGATGAAACTCTTCAAAGCGGCATATTCACGATTGTAGAACTTGAAGTATTCATTTTAATCCGACATGGTTCTATTATCCTATCACAAGTGAACTATACTGAAGACTGTTTGAAAGATTACTTTGCGACTTAGTTAATCGACCAAACATTGAAACGGAATGTAGAATATGAATAGACCTTGAATTCCTGGGCGGATACGATGACGCAGCTTGAACAGAATCATGTTGATAATGACGACCATCCGGACCAAATGCTCGTATATGCGGTGAAGAACCGCGGGGCGTGGATGATGAGCTGGGAACATTTTCCAAAGAGCTTTGTGAGCTCACCGATGGATTTCTCATGAGCACTCGACCACCTGGACCGTGTACTGGCGCTGTGTTGCTGGGATAACTTCGGCTCTGATGTGGTAGCCCCGAACCTAGAATTGGATTATATCCCAGTCAGTGGGGATGGAAAATTGACCGATGCAAGCTAGCCGATGGATATGCAAAAGAAAAAGCACCAGAGGACGAATTTCATTTCACGGTTTTATCGAGCGTTGTGAAAAATACGAATTGAATATTGAAGTATCGAAGTATTGCGGAATGGCTCCAATATTCTGACTTCATCATGAATGATGTATATCTAATTGAAGAAGCAACACAAGTACCATTCGGATGAGCCGAATTTAATAACAGATAGAAATTGATAAATATTGGAACATGCAAGTACTCTTTTCCACAACATTCCAATCATTTTTAGTGTGAGAACTGTATGAATAATGTTTGATGCACATGCTCAGACTAAGAATCGTACGCCAGCCATGATAAAGTTTATGTGACGGTGATGCAAAGGGGAAAAGTTTCTAATGTCGATGTGGGGCTAAATTCGTTCACAGAAGTGCACTTTATGATAGTAAATTATTCAATAAATCTAGTTTTATCCTTTGTGGACGCACATATGGGGCTCCAAATTTTCTCTTATATTACAGTTAAGACGTACATGTGGAAAAATCAGCTTTCCGAAGACGTTTCGAGGCGGTTTAGAGATTTTAGTGATATCACACTTATATTTGCTCAGAGACTGATGAAAAAATCCGAAAAATAGTTCACAGTGAACTTTTGTGTGCCGCCTGACAAACCTTAGCCAATCTCACGTACGAAAACTAACCGAAAAATCTTGTTGCATTTTTGAGAGATGCAACTTGAATTTATGAGAATGCGTGGTGACAGACATTTTTGTCTAACACCTTGACTCGATGGGTTGTCACCTTTGCAACAGTATGGGATGGTTAATTATACACATAAGAAGAGTTTCCCGAAGAATTAGTGCTTGTAAATCTGCAATAGGAGATATTTGAGGATCGAAAATTTTTTTATCGCAAATTTCGAAGTCGCAGTTTACGTGGGATCTGATCTGATATGACTTCTGCGACATATAAAGGCGGGTTTGAACATTTTTCAACAATTCGAAAATGATGATGACCTTGTTAATTGTGTTGAAGTGTTTTCAAGTAATGACACATCACTCAATGATTTTCTCAACAACGATCCAAATTTCTTCTGAGTAAACTTCAAAGTGCTGAGAGCCGTAGAATTTGTGTAAGATTTGCAATGAGCAGTGGTTCTTCAATGTGAACAATATATTGGGCTTTATGGAAATACCGCGTTGAATAAAACCGATACATTTGACACTCGATCTCATAGGTAATCTGTAATTAGGTTCACAATTGTGTGTATTGAATGACACACGACCGTGTGAAGTGTTTCGGAGGGTATCCTCAACGATTCATGAACTCTAGGAAAAATATATCTTGAAATGCCTGGATCTAGAGTAATGAATATTTATACGTATTTGTAGCAAATCGTCTCGGCAACAAATCAACACCAACCGTTCTTCATCGGAAAGTTAGGTGTTCTCGAGATATTTACGGAAATTCGTATCTCCCGATTCTTCCTTGTATCAAGGGGCATCAAGGGAATAAAGGTTGGATCCATGGAGACTACGTGCCTTTCAAGAACGAACTAAATATCTTGAATTAAAATAGTGATATTTAACCCTACACTATTCTAATTCGTATATAATAATCTAATGAACCTTCAACTCCTGATCCAGTTGATGAAGGTTGTACTGCATGTTGTTCTTTAGCCACAATGAATTCCTGAAACAATAAAAAATTTGATGGTAGAATTTTTTTGATTAATCATGCAATCTTCGTTTTTATGAAGAATTTCTGAGTATAGCCATATGTCATGAAAAAGTTCAAAATATTAGATATTAAATTGCGAATTATCAGGAAATCAATAGTTGGAAACATGAAAATCATCTGAATTTGTGACAGACGATCATTCACATAGAATGAAATAATAGTAACTGGCTTTCTCACTAATATGATGTCATCGGAATTGAATATTACGATATTTCCAGTTGTTATCTATTGGATTTGGTGACGGAAAGTCGTTAGGCAATTTCAAAAAATATTGATTGTGTTTCGTCTATACATATTTTATTTGTCATCAAATGATATTCGTGACACCGATAATCATGATATAATTCCTTCATAGAGTTCCAATTAACTATCTCATTTCATTTTATTGATGATATAGACTACTTCATCGATGCTTGAAATAATATTGATAATAGGTTGTGCGCTAATTTGGAACGATCCACAAAATGAATATTATTCGGTTGAATTGCAATTGGTTCAATCAAATTCTTTATTCATTCGTGAAACAAGTGGATTGGTTCTGGCGACATTGATGATTCATTTCCCACTCGCCTATTTCCATAATGTGATTTTTCCTCATTTTTTCTTCATATGCTATGTAAATTTGGTTATAGGTTCTCACAGTTTGCAGGTAGCATTTCTACAGAATTGAGTTTCATCACAAGATATATAAATCCGACGCAATTCCATATTTCCGTCCGGAAAAAACATTCCATTTTTCAGGAATTGAATAACTGTATAAATTCATTTCACAGAGATTGATGGTACGTTTTGTTTGAAATTCGTGCTGGAACTCATATTCTCAGATTCCAATGCGATTCGCTTTCCATTCGCATTGGAATATATTTACTATGAATTATACGAGCATTTCAAGATAATTATCTGTAGACTTTGCATATATTGATTTTTGCTTGGAGAGAAAATGATTTTAGTGAAGTCATATGATGAACGTAAATATTTATGATGCTAGATTCACTACTTAGAAAACACCACAATGTTCTTTCATCAGTTGGACGGAACGATTCGAAAATAGAAGTGATTTTTTTTCGGTTAGGCCAATTCACAGCTAAAATGTTAATTCCATAAATACAACACAAAAGTCACTTCTGAAAGCTGCACTCAATATAGCATCAGTTTTCAAATAATTTCATCGCGTCAACAGATTGAAGAAATTTTATTTTTCGATATCGAATGAAAAAAATCAAATCATGACCCGTCAAGAAGGGAAACATCCATGAAGAAATTCAATATGCTGCTGTTCTTGCGTAGTAGTAGGAAATTTCGTCGATACCGAGAAAAATATTGTCTCGTTTATAAACTGTTCGCAGCCCAAATGTCACGATTTGTACGGGTTTCTTACGTTGATTTATTATAATATACATCATAACATACTTCGTACACGATACCTCCCTCTGCAACATCGTTCAGTATATCGCGTGACTGGAACTGAAAGGTCACAGTTCGTCTTGTTACAATTCTTCGTCATCAGTCATGGATAAAAGAAACTTTATTCGAATGTGTAGATATGAACTTTTGTGAGTGTATGAAGTATTTTTAACTCAGAGCAGAGATTCCCTCATTTTTTTCATGATAAATAAGATATGAAGCTTGGGCTTAACGCATGGAATTAATACTGGGGTGAATTGCTGGAATTACAAAAGTAACTTGATGAATATGTGAATGATAGATTGAATCGCGAATCTGGATTCAGGTTCATGTGGGATAAAATCATGCATGGATGTCAAGTATATTGTCTTCATTCGTCATCTGTGTAAATTCCATTACCAATGACAGAACGAAATTGGAAATATTTCCAATCTTTCTCATTCCTTTCACATACAAAAATCTTTATAATTTCGAGTAAAATTTTGCTGTGATTGGACTATTCACCTCAACCTCGAAATCTTCGTACCCCTGTTACCCGAACTATCGCATTGTCCGTGCTAACCCTGTTCATTTTGAGATAATAAGGATCTTCTATTCTTCGGTTTTCATGGTAAAATTCATAGATTAATGAGGGGAGTATTATTATTATTGGCTAATTATCATAGGATGAATTTATTCCGATATTAATTTGATAGATGGTAATGTTTATGCGTGAAATGGTGAAATAATAAATTGATGGGAGATATGCGATATTCTGTATACTTATGGTATAGATAAACTTTGAAATAAATTTCTCACTTCAATTTTTCATCAATATTCTTTCGTGGATGCACCTTAGACTGTGGCGCAAGTTATGTTCTCAGACAAAATTGCTCTAATGGTGTTAGGGAGCAGAGTGATGAGAAATTGATTGAATAACAGAACAGAACTGAGAGGAATGGTGTAGAGAAAAGTGGTAAAAAGAGTATTTAGCAAGGTGTTAGAAGTTTTCTGTATCAAAAAGGTGAATTTTACAGATTTGAACACATTTCCCCTTCATATACATCTTCGATGATGGAAGTGTCCATGTTAAGAGTATGAACATGAAAATGACCAATGGTATAAAGAGCTTGAAGCACTCTGGTTAGGATCAGTTTCGTTTTCAAATAGCCAAGACGTGTGCGGTATATGGACAGTCCAACTCTCAACTTTGTCCTGACTGATATTTGTATAATTGCGCAAGTTGTATCCAGAATATACGTGAAGTGGTTTGGAATAATCGTAGAACATCACCAAATGTCGTGGTTCTTTTCCAATTATGATATAAACTTTGAGTTTGTGTTATCGACCCCTTTCCAGTTGTGAGTGATATTCTACTTAGAATATTAGAAACCGTACTTGGAATCGAAAAATCTGAGATTCAATTAAATTTATAAATTGCGTCATATGCGGTGAATAAATCGAGATTCAATGAGTGTTGTAGCATTTCCTAATTTAGTTATAGAAATCGAGAGTTGGTGGTTCTCGCAAAGAGCAATCCAACTTTAATGTTTCAACTTTGGTACGATGTCTGATATATAATTGTGATGCTTCCTATGTCTCGGAATATTTTATCCAGTTGCCTCAAATTGAACATACCAGAACCATTTCTGAAAAAATTTTGGCAGTAATTACGTTCATGAAAATTCAACGTTGTTATGGAAGTAGTGCGCGATTGATTCAGAGACAGATTGAATCACCCAAACGTGGAATATCTGCCTCAGAGCGGTAGGAACTTTGGAATGAATGCAATCTGCGAATTTCCTCAGTATGCAAAGCTTTCACCTTAATTCTATTATGGTATTGTGTGGGAAAGCCAGGTAGCTCATACAATTGCGACCCGTCTGAGATGTGATGAGGTTCAGTGTAATGGTTGTTGCTTCATCTGAATGTGACATCGTTTAAGCAACGCCATGTTAGCAAAGCAAGTACTTTTAGTGAATGGAGAGTGGGCTCATATAATGCTTTATATAATGTGAACTAGTAACTACGGAATACGCCTGTCCCATGTGTGCAACTAATAAGGTAGAACTACGTTCTCATAGATTCGTGTAATTAGTTACTATGCAGATTGTGAGCTCAATACCTGTCTCAAGAAAGGAAATGAGGATTGGAGGACAGTAGCTGTTATCATAGCACAGAAAATATTGAGAATGTAGAGAAGAATTGTTAAACATCAATGAAGAAACTCTGCATGAATTCATTGGGCCGTAATATCAGTAGCAAATGAAAAAATTCCCATTTCATTAATCCGATGTTTCGAACGCAAATCAAGTCCCGTCGGAGTAATATCGCATTTATGATAACTTTTTGAGGCACCAAGAATTTCCTTCCGAATGACAGTTTTAGTCCATGGTTCATTTACTTCAATGGTCGCGATGGATCATTCGAATAGGAATGTGACATGCCGAAAATATTCTTTCCAACAATTTGGTTTTGAGTAGGTGAAAATTCAGTGAAGATGTTCGTAAGTATCAATATCGCCAAACATTTACTGAGAGTTACGTACTGAGATGTTACTCTTAGCGAATTGTAAATCCTCTGACTTAAAGAAGAATACGATGTTGCACACACATGTACATGTGGAACATATTACCCATAGATCTTTCAGTCTCTCATCACTTTGAACCGCAGAATTTCGTTCAAAATATGGACTTCGGTTTATGGACATTGCGTTGGAAATCGGTTTTTTTTTTCATTGTTTCTTCAGAAACCCAGGTAGTGAAATACAGGCGGTTCATAACGGACCCCTTTCGAGGTAAATCTTCCGGAAATATTCCCGGTACGAAGCCACTTGCTTGAAACCACTCCCCAATCAATTGCTCATCACCGAGCATCTGTGCAATGGAGAATAATTTTGCGAGCACCAAAATAATTTCCGAAGTTAGTTTTATCGTGCCGGGTGTTTATAAAAATACTTTAAAAATTATTGTATCGATAAAATTTTATGCGATGAACTTAGTTTCCCTGAGATTTTGACCACTCAGATTGTGATTGTCAGTTATTTTTGAGAAATTTGCGACTCTTCCCACCTGATTACCTTCGACACACGAAATTGCGATTCCGAGACATTCCAAGAGGAACTTGTCGTGCCAGATTGTAATCACCATCTACCCCGTGGGTTTAAATCCGCCCGGTGTGGACTTTTTATTTCGCTAAGTAATCTATGGAAGTTTTCCATTAGACTTTCGGATCATGGGATATTGAGCGAATACCACTGAAATGCAAGGTGACGTGACCAATAATATTAAAATGGTTTGTATTGGGATTGCTAGAAATGAGAAAATATTTGCTGGAAAAATTGGATGTTTTTGTTTATTGAGACGTGTATTATTTTCAGAGTAATCCCTCAATGGAGCTATGAGAAAACATTGCAAATCATGCGTGATTGTGGATTATCAATTGATTCAAGAATTACGAAACTCTCTTCAAGTGTAATTGAAATTTCAAATGCTGCTTTTTGTCAACTTTTTTGGTATTCATTGCAATATTCACTCCATTACACTTTGGGGACTGTTTGATGTCTAATATAGGAAAACATGATTGACATCATGCTATCTAGTTATAACTAACAAACCTTCACAGTCGAGAGTTGCAGATGACGCTCCTTGGAATAATTTACCGGTTGATAATACATCACATTAGAAATGAACGGTTTGTACATATATGAAATATGAGAAATGTTGAATGTTCACAACTTTCTTCTCGGCTATCAGGCAGTATTGAAGGAATATTAATTGAATATATAATAAAAAATGCTGTTTAGGTTCACGAGTTTCATCTTTCAGAGATGTGACAAATCAGTGGAATTCATCTGGGGATTGAATACAGAGCAGATATATTGTCTGATAGCTCTTCTTCCATTAGAATGTACAATTCATGTCTGTCTCATTATCAAGATAGATGAAAATTTTCAAATATTCTTCCTGTTCTTGCGTATTTATTCTCAATATGGTTTGTATTCATCTTGAAATTCTCAATTTGAGCTCAAAACACAAGATCATCGAACCATTCATTTCAGAAATGTGCAGCTGCACATTGTAAGTTGAATTGAAAATGATCTCCGTGTTCGTCAGTACTACGATAATAAGTGTCACTAATCGTGATCCCGGTTATAAATCAATAATATTCATTTGTATCTAACAGATGTGATGGTCTGACAAAATTATCAGGATCGAACTGATATCATTGATGACGCCTTTCTCATATTCGTTCACCCTCATTGAACCATTATGGGTCATAGTCAATGGCTGTGTATTGAAATCCCATCAATAATTCGAAATTGTGCCCACATTACTTCACTTATCCCAGGCACTCATCATCTATTATTGAAACGATTCTCAAACTCTATACCATTTGCACTTTGAATAATAACAAAGAATTTCTATGTGTCATCAATTTTCATGAATTCATTAATTTTTCAGACTGGACTTCGAATTCATTCATTAAAATGCCCACATAAATGGGTGCTAGATACATATCCAATACTAAAATTTATACTCGATATCATGTTATCGAGTACAAATAAAATTGCATTTTTATGCTCGAATAATAGATGACTCGTAGGGGATGTTTATGGGGGAGCTATAAGTTTTATGTATCGACTCCACCATGTCATTCATTCCTGAACTCTGTGCACGGACGTCGTATCAGTATTCCACATGGTACTCATGTTCTGTTCATATGTAAATACTTACAATTGTATCAGGGATAATAATACGACTATTCCATGTGCTGTGTAACAACAAATATTCTTCCATGTTTGTCAATATTGTTGTTTGTGTTGTCGGAGATTGGGATGGGTTGGATTATCATATGATACGAAAAAAAACATTGGGACGCTATGAGCTTCATCATGATGATGTAAATGTGCATTGTGTAACATACTGGTGTGTATTCTGTGTATTAATTTATAGTCAACTTGAATTGTGTGGCAGACGCAACGTAGTATCACAGTGAATTACGTACAATGAACACAATAAAGAAGTAGTTTTATGATGAGAATCAGCAATATAGTTTTCTGTTTTATATTCAGCTTTTCATCAATAAATACTGCGTAGTCAGTGGTAGGAGAAGGTACTACGTCATAATTTGTTAGGTTGGGGAATTCGATCGATAGAAGTTTTGATATTGTTGCTCCCAGCAATTTGAGTGCCACGCTGGAAAAAAGAGGTCAAACCAGAGTAAATTATTCTTTCACGTACGGGTGAGCAGTGTTCAAAGAAATATAGGTATATAATTAAGATGCTCTCTTATCTTAGAAATAAGTATACAACATAATCAGGAAAACGATCAAATACATGATACTCCTCTCCGTTCTTGGCGATAGGAATTATTTAAGTAGTTTTCCATGGAAAAGTATGAGAATGGAAAATATAGATGTTTGTTGTTCTGTATCATTGAAAATGAGTAGCACAGAATGAATTTGACGATATTTTTAGCAATGGAATGGTTTTCAACAATGTATGTAGCAGTGTGGTGGATGGCACAGGTGTAGTTGACGATGGAACACAAGTGGGATGGCTGAAAAGTTTGACTTCGAATATACACAGATGATGATAAACGCTATTTTGATGGAAGATACGGAGTTTGGGTCAGTATCGCGATCAGAAGTTGCAATGCTGATAGCAAAATAAATACGGTATGAAAAATAGCACGTGTTGGAAATTCAACTAGTTGTTGCACAATAGCCGATCTAGACGCGGGTAGAGGCGTGGTCAGCATACATTTGCAATGATTTGTGCTAGTGTAGTGTCCCATCATCTGTAGTGAAAATTGGAGAGCATGTTTCTAGTTCAGTTGGTCACATCTAGTTAGGTACATTAGACTGGGCCAAAAAAAAGAATAATTTTTTTTCTAACGGTACTGTGAAAATATTTTTCATGACAACAAAAAAAAAATATCCTGAAATTTTGAGCCCTTAATATTAATATTAAGAGGTGCATCATTGCAATCGTGATTTTTCAACAAGTATTGCATTTTTCATGAAAAATTTGAAATCAGTCAATTTTAAACCTCCAATCAATTCGTATCCTTGAAGAAAATTAAATTCTCTACAAAAAAGCTCTCTTAATAAATTTCCGTAGAACAAGCCGTTCCCTTGTAATCGAGCCTCAAACATTGTTCAATTTTTCAATTATTTCATTTAAGTTCTGAATTTTTTAAACTTCTATAAATATCAATATCTTAATGGGACAAATAATCATTCTGAACGGAAATTTAATGCTCTACAAAAAAGGTCTCCTGACATTTTTTAATAAATTCATTCATTTCAAAGTTATTAAATGCAAAATAAATGGTAAATTACTTTAGAATTATATTTCAACATTGAATAACTTTGAAATGAATGAATTTATTGAAAAATATTAAGAGACTTTTTTTGTAGAGCATTAAATTTCCTTTCAGAATAATTATTTGTCTTATCAAGATATTGATATTTATAGTAGTTTAAAGAAATCAGAATTTGAATGAAATGATTGAAAAATTGAACAATGTTTGAGGCTCGATTACAAAGAAACGGCTTGTTCTACGGAAATTTATTAAGAGAGCTTTTTTGTGGAAAATTTAATTTCCTTCAAGGATACGAATTGGTTGGAGGTTTGAAATTTACTGATTTCAAATTTTTCATGAAAAATGCAATACTTGTTGAAAAATCAACAATTGCAATGATGCACCCCTTAATATTAATATTGAGGGCTCAAAATTTCAGGATATTTTTTTTTGTTTTCATGAACAATATTCTCACAGTACTGTTAGAAAAAAAATTATTTTTTTTTGGGCCCAGTCTAAGGTACACTCATTTGGAAATTTGGTAATAACGATTGAGATGTTTTGATTGGGGAGATCAGGATTGTTATACCCGTTGTTGTACAAATTGTCAGCGAGACAGTTGTGATGACTTCAAAATTTTGTAGTGGTAGCTCGGGTGTTGATAAATGGTCTTCTAATTAGGAAATAACTTGGGGTTGAAAGTGAGACATCCTTAGGGTCGTCGCTCTGTGGTCCCAAAGCTCTCGAGTTCAGGATAACCAACTTAATAGATCACTGTGGTAAGCTCTCTGAAGGCAATAGTGACTCTCTCACAGTCCATCGGAGATGGGTTTCATATGATGTCATTACCGTTACCTATTCGCCTCGTCTGTGTGAAGTTGCAGGTGGATAAGAAGACCACGGCATATGATGATCCATCGCGATAAATGATGAGTAGGGATGTTCTTTAATCCATTGTTTTGAACAATCGCCGTAGTATAACCTTAGCTCTCCTGAAATTTGTTTTACAATCAGAATAAAGTAATGATGGGATCCCTCAGTTGTTACATGACCCTCGGTTTTGTTGTCGCTCGATCAGGTCTGAGCATACCATGATGAGGCAGATAATATTTGGTGTTGTTCTCGAAATGGCGATCTTCAACCTGCCACATATACCCGAGCTGCTCATATTCCAACATGAACTGATAGTAGAGAGCTTTGCAATTATCATCTCTTTTCTATGACCCAGAATTTTGTGAAGAGCTATTGAAGTGTGTCATTTGATGGGTTCACAATGATGCATGATGATTCCCACAGGTTGTGCGTCATAACGAAAAAACAGGTCCAAGAATCGATCATCTGAACAGTGATGCTTGTGCAATTTGGCGATAATGGATGAAAACCTGGTGATGTTTGGTTTGATGTATTTGTACAGATATAAAAATTGCAACTTGTTAGATGTGGAACTGTTGGATCAGAGCCAATGCAGTGGTTGAAGGTGATGCATCATGCGCTTTGATAGCGGCAGTAATATTGACGGTTCATGATTGTTCCATTGGGTTGTCTCCGAGGCGTTGCCACTGATTGTGAGATACGCCATAGCGTCATGTAATCTTGTGCGATGCTTGAGTTTGCAAGTTCTCTACGTTTTTGCGTTGATACATGATCTTGACGAGTAATAGTCAAAACCTCTATAATAAAGGCATACGTCTATGACGATACGTTACCGCTGGGCCGGTGCTGAATTATGGAGTCGCGGAAAATTCACATCAAAGTGAGTCCTAAGAGAACATGAGCAAGATGTTTCAATTGTCTGAAGACCAGCAAAAGCCTGTTCTGTAACGGCAGATGTATATCAGTTCAGATGATCTGGTCTTGCAGTGACGGAGAACCGCGGATTTTCAATTATGATGGCTCTGAACACTTCTCTGAAATCGGGCCATCTCAATTTGTCGCCAGCGAAGTAAAAGAACTGACAATATACTGAGTCTTCTGGATCTTCATTATCCAGTACGAATTCCGCACGTTAGAAGGACTGGTTCAACTCATTGACATGCATGAATACTCAATTCGTTTCTTCCCTGGTGATGGGACTGACATTATCCGATGGCATCTTTTTCAGTTCCCTGACGGCATCTAAATGACTGTACTAGGTGTGTGATACCAGCTGAATCTGATTCCAGATTTTGGACGCGGCGAAAAGTAAAGCCATTCGAAATGAGAAGTCTCGATAGCTCATTCAATTTTACTGATGAAATATTAATGCAATATACAGTGGCTCGTCGATTTTCTTCTACATTTTCAGGCGTACTGATGTGTATATATTGAATCATTCAGGTTCATAAGTATTGGAAAATGAAGGAGAAAGTCGAGAGTTTACTGAGTCGGAGAATAAAGTCGAGGAGGATAGAATCGAGATTCTACTACAGTATCTCGTATGTTTATCTAAAAGAGAAAGAAGAAGGAACAGCTTGAAAAAATATAAAAGAGCCATTGCAGTTGAACTTTCGAAAACCATCAAATTCTCAAGATTCTTGGAACTACTCCTTATCACGCGATACCCAAATCGTGTTGAAAAAGAGTGGAAGTAGACACGCGTTGGAAATTCAAAAAGGTTTTCATTTTTTCTTCTAAGGAGAAAGATAACCCGCTGTTCACAAATCAGCTGGGTTCATCTAGTGGGGCAGAATTAGTGGACCTGCTTGTATGGTTGTCATATTTACTACACGGAGAGAATTTTTATTCAATTTTGACTATGAAATCACAGTAACTGAGTGACAAATGTGCAATTCGGCAGGTTTTAGGAAAATAAATTGCAAAGTTTCATGCTAATCAGTCAAAATTTACTGTTGTGTGATAGAAATTTAAAATATTCCATAGAATTTTTGCTATAACTGATAGTAATTTTTTTGGGACGTAAATAGTACTACAATAAGTTGAAAAAGTGCCGATATAAGTGAAATTTTACGGTGATCATTGAGAAATTTTAGTGTTTTTCTTGAGAATATAAAAGAGGAGGTCGAAATTTTTACGTTTTTTATAGTAAAATCAGTTAGGGCTTGGTCGTCCGAACATTACACGCGATGCGTCACACACTCACACAGAGATCACGTGTTATGTTCGGGCAATTTATTTTCCTAAAACCTGCCAAATTGCATATTTTTCACCCAGTTACTGTGATTTCATAGTAAAAATTAAATAAGAATTCTCTCCGTGTACGCAATGAAGAATTTTCTATAGGTGACGCTATCTAATTAGTCATTAAAGAACTTTCACAATCAGAATCTTCAATCGAATATGAAGAAATTCATAATCAAATCTAACTAAGTCAATTAATGTTGCTAAAGTAGTCAGTAATTCGATATATTGAATTCAGAAACTTCAATTGCAAATATGATCAAATATAATGAGCTCAACATTAAAGAATTGGGTATACGTTTTTATGTGATGGTCGATTTATTTTCAATGAATGATCGAATTCCCCTAATTTTTCATCTATATCGTGATAATATTCATTCGTTTCTTAGTAAAACTTGATCGATAAATCACAAATCATGGCTAGAGGAATGTGGATAGTAACAAGAATTTTCGAGAAATGAGTTAGAGTTCAACTCCAATCCGAAAGTTAGCTCATTTCGTTTTCAGTACATACTTTCATTAATAGCAAAGATACCAAATTTGTTAATAATAGTTTCATTCGAGGTATAATGAATTTGCGATACTCCTGTTATCGATAATTGTTATAGAAATAATTGATAGTCACATTAGAGAGATAAATGCTATCGTGGAGATCAGCTGTACGACAATCTACTCGACACAAATTCTCCGAAAGAAATGAACAACAGATGAAATTAGTATTGTTTAAGCAAATGTTGCATCGTTAGGAGAACCATTGGAATCAATTCTTGTAGAACACAAGAAATGTTGCAAGATTAGAGGGAGATTGGAGGAGTTGTGGAGAATTCGAGCAAAAATCGATTTCGAAATGTAAGAAATTGATAAAAAATTTAATGGTGAAAACAGCAAGAATGTCACGAAGTTTCGAAAAAAATCAATTACAATCATAATGATCACGAGTTGAGATGAAGACATTATAGAATTTGATGTTAGATCCGACGGGAAAATCAACGAAGTGTAATAATTTGGTAGACGTTTTGATCCCCGGACAGAATCTATGACCATTCTTTGTAGTAGAATCATATCTAAGTACATACGGTCGGGGATATTTTGTCCGGCGATCAGAACGCATTGGATCAATACTTTTCAAGGAGATCCAGCATGCATGGATCCAAATTCAGCAGGAACTGGTGGAATTAAAGGGTTATTGAACGAAATATATATCTTGAATCGTCACAAGTGGGTTTACCAGCCGATAAACTTGTGGAAGGTGTCAAAATACAAGAAAAAAAACGAGACATGATTGCATGACAAGGGATCGAACGGAAGCCGATTTTACTCTATGCAAAAATCAGTCCCCTAGGCTATGCAATATATCGTGATATATAGATCAGCATTAATTGATGAACTGTAGGTAGTCTCAATTTATTTAAGAAACATAATATTGAGTTGTTACTTGTTATGTATGTTTACAATTCCCAATAACTTGTTCTGTGGAGTTTCCTGCACTGAACAATTCTGCAGTGGAATGAGAGCTATACAAAATAACATAGAGTGGGATTCCACTGCCGCATGCACATTTACATTCGCCTGTGATCGCCGAGTCATTCATGCAGGTTGACTCTCACCAACACTCATGGAGTGGTTCGAGCTATCGCAGTTCGCATGAGATCTTCACTTCATCTCCGCATGAATATTGAATTCAAGAGGAAAAATTGGGACATAATGGGAAAGAGAGTCATTGACATTGACTCAATCACGTTTGCAGAACGTGAGTGACAGCTTAACGTGTTGAAAATTTTGGAAAGGGAGACGTGCACGGGATAAGCTTCCATCATCAAAACATTCACAATCCTCTCTTTGTGACAGTAACCGGAGATGTGTATTTTTCAATTGGAAGGATTCGTTTATCAAGCATTCATTCGAGAATATCTGGTTCGGGATTTCCACGATGATACGTTAATGTATTTTCAAAAAGGCGATAGAGTGAGAGCCAATGATTGACAACCTATTTGAAGTTTTATCTGATTTGTTTTTCACATTGAAATATTCTCGGTCTGGAATATTAATTACCCTAAAAGTTGATGCATCATCAATTATTGAAATAATCAATTTTCAATATCCAGACTTTTTTCGTCGGAATGGGTTATATGCATCGAAACAAGTGAACTGAATTGAAGACAATCAGGATTTTGTTTTGTGCAGACTTGTTTTCTTTAAACACAATATTGATGAGTTACTTCAAAATTAAAATATTCCGTATGAAACCCGGACTTTTCTTCAATGATCAGTTGAATATTTACAGATAACGAAATTTGCTCTCATGCACAGAATCGTTCGATATCCCTTGGACCAACGTATGATGAAATATGTATGTGCATCAAACGTGTTATGCGTATCATGAATGCAATCTTTCCACTGGAAAATCTCAAAGCATATGCATTTTATCAGACTGATATAAGAACTTGAGCATGCATAATCCATGTCTTCATATTCAATTCATATCCAAGCCACAGCGTATCATGTATGCGCGAGAATGCGAATAAGATAACTAGAATTGGATTACTATTCATTTGATTCAATATCTTATGTTGGATTGCGATTATCAACTAAGGTGCTGTAGCTATCCTGGGAGCACGTTGATGCAGTACCATCATGATTCATCAGATGCCGATTATCATGCGATAGACTTTGATTCGGGAGACTTGTCCCTTATTTCGGATGTTACAATATAGTGAGTCCCATTACATATCCAATTGATGAATGGAGATGGAGTACGGCCATTCACCATTCATCAACTCATGCAATCTCATCAGCAATGCGACATTACTTAATCTACAACGCACTTATGATTTCACGTTATCGGCAGACTACTCAACCATGTTCAATTATTATCGAACACATGGATGAAAGGGGTTAAAGGAACGGATCGTACGTTGGAAGTGTAGAGGGAATAGCAAACGGGAATATCACCTTCGGATATTTCGATAGTGTTTGATGTGATGATGGCCTCGAATACACGTCGAAGTATATACAGAGCTGTTTTTGGTGAAAGAAGTATTGGGGAAAGGGTTTGACTGGTTTTGATGATGGCAAATACTAGTTTCATTGTTGACCATTCCATATGTATAAGATAATTCACCACTCAGATGATTCGTTTTATCATCTTTTGTATTATTACACAATTGATGCATCTGTTATGACAAATTTTAGAAACAAACATCCAGTATTGTATAACACTGGTCAACAAAATAACAACTTTTTTTGAGTTTATGTTCTCATATTCAAACTTTGATTCTCTGTATTCAAAAACACTAAAATTCTTAATTTCATTTCTTAAAGTTTGCTTTTGTCTGATTCGCATTGATAAGTATATTTTGATTTATTTTAGAAAATTTCATGGAAAATATTCACTTTCAAACATTAATTTCTTAGTATTTCACATTCATATGTTATTTCCGTCACGAAACTTCAAAAGAAGAGACTTTTATGTCTAGCAAAAATTTTTCCCATCATAATTCATAGTGAATTTATAGAGAAAATATGATAATCAGTGATTTTAGCCAAAAAATTGAAAAAGTGCTCTGATATCTACAAAAGCAAACTTTAACAAGAAAAAAAAATTTTTTTCTGATTTTCGACCTAGGAAAAACTAAAATTCAACATGTAGATGTCAGATCCAAAAATCGTGTTGACTGGTGTAATTAATTATCCGAACTTGCTTATATTTTTTAGAATGCAGCCGTATCGATGAATTATTTGTCTTCACTAGTTTAAATATCCGAATAATAACCTTTAAAATCATTTCGATTACTCTTACAATCAATGATGGCAATCATCATTTACGAAGCCCATATGACAGAATAAACTCTTTCATGGGAAATGAATATTTAAACATCATATTCTTATCCATTATTCAAGGATTTTAAATTAAGCTTCCTGTCGAATCAATACTCTCGAATCAATGTTTATATCAAAACACATACGATTCAGAGAATGTGTTCAGTTAATTCTTTAATTACATTCCAATAATTCTGCTTAGAATTCAGTATCCATAAATGAAAACTGTCGGCCCGGAGTTGTCCCGTCGATTTTATAGTTCGATTGTGACGTGAATTTGTTGAGATGAGATGGACGACGCACCCAAAGATTCATTTGGATACAAATGTCTTTTGATTCCTCGAATCATATTCGTTCTTCAGTTTTTAGAAATATCGAAGGAACAACTGATGGTCATATCTCCATCTGAGCATGGAGGACTGACTTTGGATTCACGATGGAGTATTTTCGAGATAAATTCAAAGTGAGTCAGTCTTGATGATGTAGAAATATATTGAAGTATTGAGAAGAGAAGTCATAGTATTCTCGTATATTCTCGAAAACTTTCAATATTATACAGATTATTCCATTTACACTATATGATCCTACGTATTACATAATATATCCATCACTTTCAATGAGGCTTGTGGTTCGTTAATTGATTTTCACATTTCAAGTGTGCTTGGAGATGTAAAACCTTCCACGAATTCAGCGGAGTGCTGTCAGTGTGGCGCTATGTGGGGAATTTTGATGCGGAATTACTCAGTAGCTCAGTGTAAACAGAATTTTATACAATTCATGAAGAAGATCTGAATGTTAGGGAATTGGAAAGTACTAAATTGACAGACACGAATGCACATGAATGCGGTTGTGATATAGTCTCTGCCAATATTGCGAAAATATGACGAGTATTCCGTGTGGAGTAGAATTTATTTTTCACACTTGGACCAACGAAACATTTCATTTCTCATTCTCAACAAAGTGATGATCCAGTTGTTTTACAAAGATGTCAAAAGTCACTACAAAGTTGGTAACTGGAAAGATAATCCGGAACGCTGTATAACATTTCCAATTCAACATGGAGACTTATCAAAATCTGTAATTTAGGTAACGAAATTCAGCCTATTTGTACTACTAAATATGAAGTGCATCGCCGTGGGGATGCATCTTTGTAATACACTGATAGCAATTATGATTTGCATTTCAAATCCAAGTTTCATGGCGATACTGCTCATTTTCCATCCTTATGAGTCATTAGTTGGAATCCGAATTAATGAGACTCTCGACTTGAACTTGATTGTAAAATTTTCGGCCTTGATTGTCCAGGCGATAGAAAATTGACGCATCGGAAATATTTTGATATCTACCAGTTTTAGAAGAATTTGTGTAATATTTCCGGAATATATCACAATAGGTGATCTTCCCTCGTGGATGACAGTAATGATACCTTAATTTCTCATTCTCATCACCAACAACATTCTATTGATCAACGCCGAAAATAATTAAGTGAATAAATATAAATATTGAAATTTGTTGAGAATATTCACCTCTGAACTCGTGGTACTGTCAGCGCTGTCAGTTGTAGTTGCCGATGATAGTGGTGAACGTGAACTTCTTTGTACCCAACAATCTCTGATGATTGCCACCCCCGCGACCATACTAATTCTACTTGTGCTATTACCGGTGGCCCTTTCCCCGCCGCCGCCGCCGGTACCTCCACCGCCGCATGCTAACTCCAGAACATCTCCAAATACTTCTGACAATTTGTCCGGCACTTTGATAAGCGCGTCCAATATCACCGTTTTTTATCTCAGTGCGACCTCAATCGTTCTATTCGTTTCTAAAGTACTCTCCTTTTACTTGATTGCAATAAAACGCTGAATATTTACTCGTTATAATTGATACAGAAAAATGTGGCTTTCGGTTCAATCTAAGATTGCGCGGAAAATAGTTGTCTTCAAGCTCGTTTTTGGTCTTACTGATTTTATCGACCTGGTGTTACAATTTATGTTTTTGTTGATGTTTATATTTATCAATATTGAAATCGTTTCAAAAGTAACAATTGGATGTGATTGTCAGTTAAGCGTATGTACAGTTTCGAAATGATATGATCCCGTTGGATAATATCTCTACCACAAATGTTTGATTTGATAATTTATATCACCGCAAGTTTCCGATGAAGTAAACTCAGATATATTCGCAGTCTTAATCCACTCTACAAAAATTTTATCAACATTTGAGTCGTACCGGTTTTGTTCCCTGTCAAACCCAAGAAAATTGACTATGACTTTTCAACTTTTATATCGTGATTGTTTTTTTGAAAGATACGCACATACGAATATACTCAAGTCGCTCTCTTTTACTAAATGTCACTTTGGACATTTTCCTCCGTGCTGAAACTCGCTCCGATTAATCATCACCTTGACCTAGTTGATCACGACCAGGTAAGAAGACAGTTTAAATAGAAATTTAGAGTATAAAATATTGTTTTGTTTCGTTCTTTCCGACTTGGAATATTCACTTCAGTTCATGATTTTTTGATATTCGCGATTCGGAATTGGTATGGGGCTGATATCTCTTCGAGAGTCAGGCGAAGGGTGGAGAAATGGAATCAACCGTAAGAGTAGACAATGGAGATTTGGGGAAAAAAAAATTCTTCTGACACCGGGTAGTTTCAAGATGGATGGATTCACTAATCCGGACGAAATTCTTTTTCATTCAACTCGATTTCTTCTATTATTCGCACTATTTTTGCTCATGTTTTTTTTTTTGATTTGTTGCAACTTTGAATTTCTCGTCGAATGTTGTCTACACTCTAATTGTTTTCCTCCACAACCTGTGCACAAAATTGAATAACTAATTGAAACGCTACCTAGTCTTGTGAACAAATTTAGGTTTTTGCTGTACGCAATGCAACAATTACACTGTGGCAGTTGGTGTGGCACAAGAAAACGAAGAGGAGCGCTATGCGTGGAGAGGGAGAAATTTTCCGCTCGTGGTTCGTCGAGCAGGGCAACGTTGGGGTTAGTGGTGGTGGCTCTGGCGTTCGCAGTGGGGTCATTTGACGAGGGAGACGAATATCCGCGAGCTGGGTGCAAGTGAGAAGTTGATGCGTGCGCCGCAACAGGTTACTCTCTCTTTACTCGCAGTTGTGTACGTTTATGGATCTTATATGTATGTCCACACACATATTTTTGTCCTCGTTATCGCTCACAATCAAGTCCAATTCCACTCACTGCTCCTATTGAATATCCATATGATATCTCCCACGCGATGTCAAAATACTTCTCCATGAGAACTGTTCATGTCCACTTTGAAAATATTCAAAACGATACTTTCGTATCGAATTTGATTCTGACAGCATTTTGTGATTATATACTTGGGAACATGAACTTGACCTTATTTGCGCTAAGAATTTCTGAAGTCAAGAGGTAGATAATCTTTCTCTCTTAACTTTATTCGTGACATTTACAAGAGTAGGATTAACAAAGCTGAATATGAAGGAATAAAACGAACTGAAAATGAGATGAGTGGCGCGGTAAATGAGATGTATATATTCAGGTTCGAGTACGCTTCTTAACGTTGATATTCATGAAATATTTATGAGTAGTATTATGAGATTTATATGATTTTTAGCATACAGTTTAATCAATGCGCAGTGGTATTTTACAAAGGTTCCCAAATCCCTTTTCCCTGACAACATGGATTCTTAGAAGACTTTGAGAGCATTGAGTGTAGATTTTGGTTAGCGGAACAAATCAATATCAGGTCTGCTACGTTTTTACGTTCCTCCTGAATAAATGTAATATTCGCAGGCGTGGTGGATAATTTGATTATGCTTCTTCCAAGTCATCTTGTTTGGAAAAATTATCTTATCATCATGATGCTCAAAAAGTTGTCATAATGTCCTTTATCAGAATTATCATACTGATGACTTTGTAAGAATTCATGAGCAACTATTTTTACTAGAATTCGAGAAATTAAGATACGACAATTTATTTTTTTGCCTTCGTTAAAAATGCGAAAATAATGTACGCATGAAATGTATGTGATGAACTGCTTTAATGTCTTAATTCGAATTTTGGATTGTTCCTCAAAGTTTGCAAGGGCACTTCATGGATTCTCACACCAGAAAGTCTAAAGTTCGAGATGTACAGTCAGAGAACCACAAAAATTTTCGTGGATAATTTGTTCTCAGATGCTACATATCTTTGTCATCCGACTTTTGTTATCAGCATTCAATTCAATACGGAATTCTATAGAACACCATTGTAAAAATATTATGTTGGCATTGAATTCCAATGTATTATACTGAATGGAGCTTATATAACTATCCATGGAGCATATGAAATATATAATGGAATGAATTCATGTATTAACTTTGGTTGGGTTTATTGGAATATACTGATGAATCCGGACTATATCGGATTGATGATCCAATTAGAGCATTTAACTGTGTGCTCCATGTTTATATCTTCTGATAATCCACCCATGGTTTATCCAATTCAAATTAGCTGGCATATATATTCTGTTTCATTGGATGTTGTTTCCCGTGATGGAGAAAATGTGATCTGTAGATTTCTCTTGCGCACATTACTGGCACTGCATTGAGGCCTCTACTTCCTGAAATGTATCAGCATCGAACGACGAGTTGATATCTATAGACTGGACATTACAGCTCGTATGATGTTCATATGAAGATAGTGAAGACTGTGAAATGTTACGTTTTGGTTGGGAAAGTATTTTATGTATTCTTCATTTGGCTTGATAAATATGAGCATGTTCTTGTTCATTGTTGATGGTTCACAAATGAAAATGTTCTGTAGTTTTCATCAATGAAACACGCAAGGCATTAATACAATCAATCATCTCGTGGCTAAAACTTTTTCCAATTGATATGTTGAATGAAAATGTGAATTCGGTTCAATTTCTCTTTTGTTTCTTTCCCTGTACCAAGACACCTGTGACGTGAACGATCACTCGATTATTCGAAAAATGGTTCATTCAATAAAATCTACGATGGTGGAGTTGAAAATGGAATTTAGAAATTTCGTGATTTAATTGTTGTGATGATCGCACATTGATTTACACTATTGACATAAAACAGAATGGTCAAAAATGTTCGAGTCCAATAATTAAATGTTGATATATTTTACGAACTTTTGAATTTTTTTCTTTTTCAACATCATTATATAGACTCACCAATAAATAGCAGGCCGAGAAATTGTAATCGTTTGAATTGCTTCTAAATCTACTAAAGCAACAAATGATCCATGTGATCTCATAATTCCTCTAAAAAAAAAGGGAACTCTGCGTCTCCAATATTGACTCGTACCACTGCGAGTCTGCGTCATGAGGTTTTTTTCACAAAGACTAAAGTTTTTTGTATCGTGTGGCATCTCTTAGCGGTAGATGAATCTCGTATTTTTATACTAAGAATATATTCGTATAAAATAAATATTGTTCGATAACGATACAGACTCTGCGCAGTGCCGTCACAGGGCCTCGGAATTATATTTAGATGCCTTGTTTTGCAGTTGTGCCTCTAGGGCAGTATCAGCTGATGTGTGTCTTATTTTCATGATTTTGTTTATAAAAGTGAGTATCACATTGAAGATGATATGGACATGGTTGGTAAAAATAAAATAGAGTCTCATGGTATGTAGGTGTCGATAATGCCCTGATATAATTCTGATTGAGACACGATAATGTCGAGAGTGTTCTGATTGAAAATCAATTCATGGTGTCGGTCAAGAATGGAATATGAGGTAAAGTAATAAGATGTGGAAAAAAACGATAAGTGATAGAAATATCGTTGAAACGTGCTTGAATAAATAAAGCTGATAGCGAGCTTAACTCCGATGAATCGGAGAAAATTTTTCTCCTTCAAATATCTATCTCCCTTATAGTTGAAGATAGCAACGTATTCGGAGCTGGAAAGATTTTTTTTCTGCAGACTCAAAGTGTTGAGAATTTACCGTGACACAGCAAGTCATACGAGGTTGAACGATCAAACCGTTGAAGTGACAGCATTTATATCTTCAAAATGGACGTTTTATCAAAATCAATTTTATTTGTGATTCTGAATGCGTTAAAAGAAATTTGAACTCAGAGTGACGTCTGTTTTTGAATAAATATTGCTTGTGAATGTTAAAAATTTCATTGACCCAAACTGAGCGATTCACAATGATGACAAAATTCATCACGAACCTCTTTAAACACAAGAATGACAATCAGACTTTTGAAGTGACATTCATCAACATAATTGGGCAGCATGGTGTCTTTTTCATTTATTTCTGCAAAGTGAGGTCAACCATTTCATTGTTTCACTCTGAAAATTATGAATTTCATAAAATTTTCATCAATTTAATGGATGGAGTTCTTCAATATATCAATGGCACTCTCCCCTTTAACGAAGAAAATGAAGGGCGTTCTCCTGGAAACTTTTTATCATTACTGACGCCTTCCAGAACATTTTCATGTTAATACTGTGAAGCAACATTCTTGTTATATGAAATCATTATGATAAAAAATTTATGTTACGAAAATGCAGGTACTGAAAATTTACGCTTTTCCAAAAGTTCGCAAATTGTGCAGTGCACACATTTGAAATCTCGGCGATACAAAATATTCAAATGATTTTTTTACTTGTTGGCTTTTATTCTGTGTACTGAATTTCGTGTCAGCAATCACAAACAACAAAAAGAGTTTGTGGTAGCATACATCGACAAATACATTCAGTTTGGAAAATAATTAGGATTTTTAAGTCTCACAATCATCAGTAATAATTCTTCAAAAATAATTCTTCTTTTCTGGTTTGATAGAGAATATGAAATTTTGATTTGTGTTCTATCATACCGAATACCATCCAAATTCAATAATAATGAATCAATTTCGCATCTATCTTTCGTGTAGAGAACACATAGATGACAGTGAAATGGAATCATGCATGAGAAAGTGCGATGGGAAAAATGAAACATCACCGAACGTTATTCAAATATTGACGTATATGACCGTGTATATAACATTTTCTCAAGATGAATCGGTATGGAATTCGTTATAGGTATCGAAGCACTGACAAATTCGGTTCACTTCAACGATTATGAATCTTGAAACAACTTTGGAAAGAATCCAACAACTTGTTGATGACATAGATTGGTTGGTTACAACTTGTTTGGTAAAAAGATATATCTCTGACACATCCAACGACGATTCATATGCATAGCACGGATTTCTATGTAAATACTTCATAGATATGAATATTCATGAAAATCCAATGGTTTTCCATCACATTTTGAATTCAAATCGTTTCTGAAAAACTCACGGGTAATATATTTTTAATTCTGCTCACTACTGATATACGAAAACACAATTCCAAAAGAAAAAAAAAGCAGGACTATATCGTGCATACAAGGATACGAGGAATTTTTCCAGTGTACGAAAGCGTCGCCTTCCTATCGAAAAAGTCAATAGTGGAGTGGAATATCCATCATTAGGTCATACCATACGTGGAGAGAGGGAATTGACGAATTTAATATTTCATGATCTTCTGTTTAATGCATGAAGGATCTCAATAGACATCAAAGCAAATCGTGATGATGAAAATATTGCTTTGTTGTCAGTATGACCATCACTTGGTGACATACCAGAGAACAATTCGAAATCCAAATGAATTTTGAGCATCCCGTCAAGTGATTTTCGTCGAAATCCTTATTGAGAATTTGTTACCTCTGATGACATACGGGTCGTTTTTAGTCTCTAGAATTCTAAGATGGTGGTCTTTGATATTTGTGTATCTCGAAATAATAATGATGAATGGGATTAATTAGCTGCATTCAGATCACTCTTTACCTTCTCATAATGCAAGAATAATTCTAAGTACGTTCATGAAGATCTAATTCGCCAATTTATTTGTGCTACCGTAAATGAAGTCAGCTCTTTATAGTTCAACGACGATCTCATCTGAGACCTACAAAATATGTTTCGCGTAATTGAATTGCACGCTCCGTTATGGAGAATTTTTCATTCTTCTGTCGTATATTTCTCTACCTCCACTAGCGATGAGTTAACTCTCTTGAATGCTTCGACAGCAATTGCTCATTGTAGACAGCTTTATCGATCCCAATCCCGGATTCTATATATTCCTCCGAGGTTATGTGAGGAGGGAGAGCTCTGTTTCTCATTCGTTCGTCTCGTGCTATTCACAGAACTCCTGACGCACCAACAGTGCTGCTTTTTTGTATTATTGTATCATACAAAGAGATATTTCGCATGTTTTGTGTATTTTCCATAGATAGTTAGAGGACTTTGAGTGAGTAGTTGATAGGAAAATAGACTTTATTAGATACTGTACAACGACCCAGAGATGTATTAGTTCGCCCAATCAATACTTGCCGGAGGTGAGAGGAAAATGGTACAGACATAAAGAGATATTCAGAAGAGATGACATGGGTGTGATATATAGCTGGCGAAAATTATTATTCATGGAAAGAAAAAATTAAAAAAAGACACAACACAGATTACTATCGTTGAATTAATTCGATTGGTGTGATGGGAAGGAAAACAGTGTTGCATTGGGAACAGATAATTTCCAGGCTATATGAAAATCATTTTTTCAGAGACTGTGAATGTGTTTGATGGAAAATACAAAATCGAAATCCTAACATTTCGAACATTTTTGTTGAGTATTTGTCATAATTCATTTCTGAGTCCCGATGTTGGTCTTGATCATGTGCTACAGTTTATTTGAAGAGAGATTTCTGAATTTTCGTATACCATTTTCTTGATATTTATCTTATTTTTTCTTTAATTAGAGTGGATAAAAGATATCAGAACTCATCTACTCGTTACTCTTTGAACTCTCACACCAGCCTCCGTCCCATTAACTATCGTTTCTAGCAGGCTTGGAACTTTGAATGCGTGATTGGATATCCCGATCAATGAGAATTAAAGATGAAATATGATGATCTTTGCAACTACAAACCGAACATGGACAACATTTTTCAGTTCAATTGCGCATAACTTCCAGACACTGAAGAGATTCCATGATAATATCATAGAAATAGTTTCGTATTTAAAAATGTTCACAGTCGTATTGAGAAGGAAAGTTTAGTATACACGTTGCTATTGTCTTATGATAACAATGAAATGGTTTTTCTCCCTGCTTTCATCAGAGTCTGATACAATTTTTTTCATATTGGTATGTGAATATAAGACGTCACCGATGTTATTTCTTCATTTTTTGAACACTGTGCGCCATACTTGTAGAGCTCTGCGCATATCTTGTGTTTTCATTGAATTTTCCTTTCAATCGATTACCTAATTTTCGAGTATCTCATCTCAATGTATGACGCTCCTTTGACAATTTTCTTGGTATAAAATATTGCGTTCTTGATATACCAATTCAGGAAAACGAATTTTTTTATGGACACACCCAAATTATTATTAATGTCCAAGTCACTAGAGAAACATTGAAAATAGTTTGGTTCACGGGAATTAAGTTTCAATAAATCTTGCTGTATGTACTGTGCATTAGGTGTAACTTGCGTAGCATCTCAATAACTCATGCAGGATGAGTACAGTCGACACCTTCTTGTTGAAAATGGAACACACATAATTCTGTTATGAATTTTTTAATCAATTCACAACAAAAGAAATGCCTCTGTCTGTGGAATTTCATCAAAATATGTAGAAAATTTCATCACGCATTATTTTAGTGGCGAATACAACAATGAATGCTAATTTTTATGCCCAAGTAGACGAAATAGATTCACCATAATTCTACTTGAAATATTCGAATTCATGAGTCTCCGAAAATGAAATTTTAGAATCTCCACTTTTTCATTCTACTGTGATGTGTATATATATATATGCGAGTTTTGTGTGCGTATGTAATCGATATGAGCAACTCTTTCGCTATGAGAAATTGAGACGATTGATATCAATCAGGGTAGAATCACTCAGCATTATGCCACACATGAATTTGTTATAGTAAATAGGAATATCGCCTACGACTATTCGAACATTCTGACTGGATCTTGTGTGTTTTTGATTACTTTTCCAGATATTCAAAAATTCAATGAATTAGCCAGATGTGTCAATATATTTAGATAATTATTACAAGGGATGATCCATTTGTGATTTCTACGCGTGGAAATGATGAAGAATAATTTCCCTCATATCAGTTTTTGATATATTCATGGAGGAATGGTTAGTTCAGCCTCATGTCGGTAAAATAGAGTGAAAAGTTTTATACCGACAGTCAATACATGCGGATCATGTTCATATTGGAAACGTTTTCATCCCCTCATCTGATTAAGATGTGTGCAAGTGTGTATTTACCGACTGAAGTAGTTCAACAACGGATTATGTCAGCCGCGTGGAAGATAAGTCAGTTCGCTGTCGATGTGAGAATTTTATACACGAACCTGTGACTGGACGGCGTAATAATTGCGTTTCGGTTTTCTCCAACAATCGAGAACGTGGCTGACTGGTGGGTTGTGACAATGATGATGACTGTGGTTAGCGTTGCGATGTTTCGGAGTCTTGTTTGTTGACGGAGGATCAGGCCAACGGTCTAGGGTACTCCAATATTTTCCCAGACGTTTTGCGGAATAGTAACGATAAACGACAATTGTTACTGCCACAACCAAGGCTAGTCCAGTGCCTGCGGCCGCACCCAAAACCGCTGCTGATACCATTCTACCCGTTGGAGGTGATTTATTCACAACACTGAAACTAAAACCATTCAATTTATCACAACATTGATATATATGTCGATATGGATATTTGAAAGAAGGTTTAATCAAAATTGATATTTCTGTTATTGTCATCTATTTATCTGCACGATAATTCATCCAAGAACATATTCCCTCAAGAGCACACGTAATCCAATAAACTTATGGTCGTGTGTAAATCTGATGTCGTTTTGTCACCAATTTTTCTAAATAAAAAAATATTTCTTGTTCTAATTGTGCGTCACGCCTTTCATGTTTCTTTTCATATATGCGTGCATGTTCTCATTCGTTCTACATTCAACACTTTTCCATTTGCTGTTCAATAAACATTCAACACGCATCTGTAATTCAATGTCTTCTCTTCAATTGCGTGAAATTGAGTTGCCATTCAATGAAATTTGCACCTATTTTTATGCTTTGCGTGAAAAAAGAATGGCAATTCCAATTAGAACATTGAAACGGTATACACTGAATAGAAGACTGATGATACTAGTCGTTTCAATCATCTTGTTGTCAAGCAAATACGAGAGAGGTTAATTGTCTTCGAGTTAATCACACAGTAGGGTTTTATCTTCAAGATATGATCTTTTTCCTTTTTTTTTTCTGATATATGGTCAGAAGAAAACATTTGGAATTCCTGATATGAACTTGATGTTCCATCATGAGCATTTGTGCGATATGACAGGGTGTTTCAGGTTTAGACACTGGGGTCTCCCATCGATTTTGACTTTTCTGTTATAGATCGTTTGTTCTCTTGTCCAATGAATGGAGGCAACGAAAAAAATAAATATGTTCGACTGCATATCTTACTTTCATGAATAGAATAAATATCACAATGATGTCTTGATGTTATTGTCAACAATGGTGTCATTAATATGATATTGATATTCACTATATTGAGGTAATTTGGGTCACTCGTGAATCGGCTCATTTCGGAATTTTCCTATGAGTTAATATTGTTTAACTACATCATACTTGATAGCGAAAGGAAGACCCCGGATGTAGAAGACTAGAAAATTGCAGTGTCCATTACAAGGCGTCACGTGTTTCCAAACAGTTGAACTCCGGTGTTTTTTATCCCATAGAAATATCAATTTTTATTGTTATAAACCGTCATTATAATCTATTCTGATAAAATTAATAGGTGGGGCGTATCGTTTCGATGCAATTTATTACCGTTACGTGCGTTGCGGCATATTGGACGCCATCGGATGTATCGAGTGGAGGATGATAATTGCTAATAGACGGATTGTTCATTTGTTCATTGCGTTCAGAATGCATAAATAATTTTATGTATACAGGAAAATGATCTTCGTGTTATGAACATATTTCACCAGGTTTACATGAACTTTCAGTTATAAATACAGAAATTGCAGTGTTCATGTCAAGTACAGTACAAGTACAGCCCTGATAATATTCGTAAAGAATGTCACACGATCACTTATTGTAGTAGTGAAAAATAACTTCGTAAAAATATTCGTAATTTGTTGCACATCGGAAATTATCACCTTTCCGTACTGAGTGATTTCATTCCCCAACGGTATAGGAAAATTTGCATTGATAGTATTTTCGGACGTGTATTATTAACGTATAAACGACTGTTATTTTTCTCTATCACACACATTTAATCAGACATCTACTGTGGTGTACATTGTGGGGGAGTTGAGTTGCGCTTATGACTTGGGACATATACGTGACACCAATCTATCTACAATCCCCATTTTTCTCCGTTCTAGATGTTTGCATTTCTTTCCTCCTACTCTTGACTTGACATATTTGTTCACACGCTTGGAGATTATTATTGTGATAGACTTTATGAGTCAGGGCTGGGGATGATTCGAATATGAATATACCAACATGCCTTGACAGTGTGTTTAGAGTGTGTAATCACGTAACGGGAATTGATAATGGAAAAATTCAACCCTACACTCAGCATTCTGTGATATTATTTCACATGACGTCATTCACTATCGTATTGAAATGATGGATTATGATAAAATTGAAAGGTGGTTTTGCAGTAACAAATCGATAGTTATGCTGAACTCGTATCAGATTGGCGTATGCATTACGGGATACGCGATGTGGCCTATCTATGGAACATGGCGAAAGACGCATTGCAGTTTACATATGGATATTCGTATCGATGATGAATTATTGAATTTTATTGAGGATGAAATGAAATAGTACATTGAGGAGACAGCTTAGGTCAAACTGAAGTGAAAATTACATTCATGCAAGGGGTGAATGACGTAATCAAGTGAAAAGTATGATTCGATTGCAGAATTTTATTGAAAAGTTAGAGATAGTTGTAAAGTCTACTTTTTCGAGCGATGACTATTGGAAAAAATCGTTCTCATCACTACCAATAATCGTGATCAAAGGAATTTGATGAACCAAATATATCTTTATGATAATTTCTCTATCCTTTACAATTTACCGGAAAATAAATAAAATCTCTTGTGGGAATGTCAACCTCAATATCTGAAAACCCAGGTCTTCGTAAATGCCCCAATTTATCAAGCTTTCATGATCACGTTCAGTAATTCTGGAGATTTTTGGGGTAAGTCGTGCGATCAGATTTCATTATGTGTATTGTTACTGTCTCGACGTGCTGCCCAACGAATATTGTGGTATGAAATTTACAAGTTCTGATTCAAATATGTCTGAAGTTCAGTTTATACACGTTCAAAAGAATCAGAAGCAATAGGTGATATATTTTTCGGTTTTAAAAGATGCATAGAAATTTCATCCTTGATATCGAGCATGAAAAATATTTATCTAATGTCTCTTTTTGATCATTTTTCTTCACAATTACGCACACGACATTCAATACCTACAAGGACGAGTGATCTACGGATTATAGACCCGAAATGGTTGGAATATGATTCGACTGATATTTTTCACGAATTGAAGATGATATCTGGATGTAATCTGGAATGAAGATTGGAGATGATACTGTTTGGGAGGATTTCTGCTTGTTGTGACAATTCGACACTGTACCAATCGTGATATATCAAAGACTTGCGAAGTATTGAGCAATTCATATTGAAACACTGTATCATTCTTGAGAAATTTTTACCCCGCCAGTGCGTTGTTTGATTTATGTTCACTTGTGACAATTATATTTCCAGTCGTCTTATAACACCCTGATTGAAGTTTCAGGGCGAAAGATTCAATTTGTGAGAAAATTTTTAATCATAAATTCTTTATTCTGTTTAATTTTCGCCGCATCAAATAAGATGTGAATTTCTTTATTTCAATAAAGTTTTCACCATAATAGATTGGGAACAGTTTGATCATTTTCGGGCCTTCCAGTGAGACGGGAAAGAAATTTGATTCAACAAAAGTGAAAAAGTCGTATGCAATCAACTCATGAGTATATGATTGGGATCAAACCTTAGGTCAAACACATGTCATAAATCGTCAATAACAATTATGTTTATGAAGACAAATACGTGATATAGACTTGGATGGATATTGATTCGACATATATCAATATTCTGGCTTTGAATTTTAGGATGTTTCTACACGAACTACATATAGAAGATTGGAATAGTAGGAAAGCAGAGATTTGAAAAAAAATCGCTTTCCGTCCATTTGTGAAATTTAAAAAATTGTGGACCAACGTGTAAGAAATTTTTTTTGGGATGTAATTTGGAGAAAAAAAAAGACTTTTCGAATACCTCAAACTCACATTTGTCCATGTAAATTCCGAAAAAAAAGTCGACAAAATATTGCCATCCTACTGTACAGGAAACCCGTCTAACAATACGAACCGACATTATTCATGAATTTCCCTGTGGATTCACGAGCTTCTTGACGTTATATCGTACAGGGTTGCTGTGATATATCCTGCGATTATTGAAAGAGAGAGTATTCATCATCAAAGTTTCTACAAAGGTTTGAATATGTTTGTATCTTGCACACAACACAGTGCTGAGAGTTTTGTTATGACACGACACTCTTTTCAAACAATTTTGAACACACATACCGAGAGAGAGAGAGAGAGTTGTTGGGAAAAAGTTATACGCAATGACAGAAGACAATTTTTCCCCTCATCTTACAAGTTTAATTTTCTTCATATATGTTTCATCTTCTTTCGCAGTTTCGTGTTTTCATGGCAGGTGATCATTGTGTAAAAAACTTTTCCCCATGTTATTGGGGGAAATTTTCGACCAGGGTAGGAAGAGGTCGTTGTTGATTTATCATATGATTTATCCCGCTTCATTTCGAAGTCACTTTGGTCTAAATTTATTTCACGTGTTTGATAGACTGAATCGAAAAATTTCATACGTTAGTTCATCAACCCTCTCCCAATAATGGCAAACAGATGAAATAATAATCCGATCGGAATGTTGGCTGTGGAATAATAATTTTATTATTATTGGGAGGCTGCTTGGTAAGATTTTTCATTTGCTATTTGAATAACATCGAAAAAAATTTAGTCTCGCTCTAAAATTTCATGACTCGTTAACGGATCAGAGAACAGGGTGGAGCGAGACACATTTTTATTGGGAATTAAATGCCTTACATAACAAAGTTCCCTATCATTTTCTCATAAATCCAGTCGTTTCGAAGTTATTCAAAGTCTAAGTCGAATTTATAGCATCTTCCAAGATTCCGTCACCTTTCTTGCAAGGCTATCAGACTCATTATAGAATGAAACAGAGCTCTTTTCCTAGATCGTATCATTTCCTCTAAAAATATATCATTCATTACGTTCTAAATCCTACAGTTCGTCAGCTACTGCTCTTGATAATTTATTCATTAATTATATCGTTAATCCCGAGAATCAATCTCAAACGTCAATTCTTGTTGAGCTGTAAGATTCGACGTCTCATATGCGAACACATCCTATCATTGTAACGAAACAAATTATTATAGATTCATGAATTAGTTCGGTGGTAGGAATATGAAGAATGAAATTGGCAGGTCCCAATCTAATGGACGTTGAACAGAATGAATAATAGACGTGCCACTATCGATCTTGTCACCAATGTGAATCATCGAAGATTATTTTGGTTTTTTATACTCCAATAAAAATCACAAAATGGATCATCGATATGTAACAACTGATCATTTCAATCGTGAAACATATTTTATAATGAATATGAGTATTCAATTCCTTCTTCTAATAAATGGTTTGTAAATTTCATGATTTTGACATAAATTTAGAAAGAATTAATTGGCGGATAAATATTCTTTGTTCATTGATCTTGTATCAACCGAAGATAAGTTCTCTGTCATTGTTGAGTCTATACTAACTATCATAGGCTTCAGGTTCTGATTTTGTTTTTGGCACCTGTCGATGATAAATAGGAAAAAATGATGATATGAAATTATCCCAACAGAATTGTCAGTAAACATTGATGAATTTTGGACTCTTGTGCGATAGTTGAATATAAATCACGCAGAAGAAATTCATTTGATGTGAATTTATGTCTATTAAAACTTATGTTCGGAAATAATTTCCACCACTGCATTCATTGAAATTCAATAATTTCATCTCTGTGCATGCTATAAATCTTCAGTTGCGTGAAAATTCGTCCTCAACATTTATAATAACTGGAGCATTATATCCTCAGCGGCCGCGTTGACATTTCTATTGTGCAGAATTTTTCCATTACGAGCAATCCGAGAATGTATTTTTAATTCAATGTGTCGGAGCCCAGAATTTTTCTCACTACAGTGAACAATTCTTCAGACCAATGGACTATAATGATATCTTCTCCTGCGCATGTTTCGATATTTTTTTGTAATCTTGTGTCACCATGAGAGCTTGAAGACTACACAAACATACACTCGTTATATTGATGGTGTGTTGAAATGGGTGAAAGGACGAGAGAACGAGAATGGGGGACAAAAGAACGTGGGTGTTGATGTATTTAATGTGTTTACTTTCTCGGATGATTCTGATCCAAGAGGTAATATCAGGTTGCTTCAAGGTCGATTCAGGCTCTTGATTAGTGGCAGCTTCGAACTCCATCCAGATCCGGTTCTGATTTTGAATTGGAAACACCATACACAATAGGCCTGATATAGAACCGATTTTATTACATTTTCATGAGATCATAATAGAAATGATTGAAATTAGTCATGTTACTGATATTTGTCTTGGCTTCCGTTGAAGGTAAAATCTAACATGAAGATATGGGGTGGTTCATGAATGCATCCGAGTTAATAAATGCATCTTCCCGACTAGTGGTAAGTGGTAATCAATTCTTAAGTAAACTTCTACCCTTTTTAATAAAGTAACACAAACACAGTGTTGTTTCTCTTCTCCAATTGTAGATATTTTCTCAAAGGTTCATTATACAAGAGCTTCTATATGTGTTTGAACTTCGATGTTGTTTTTTTAGAAAGATGTGCGAAGGCTTAATATGTTCATTCATCCAATGTATTTCATACATAAATACAATTGGAGAAGAGATATCACTTGAAACTGTGAAAGTGCTTCACTACATCGGTTCCTAGTGGTACTTAATCGTTCACAATAAGTAGATTGATATAAATTAGTGATATCCAGTTGGGTCCATGTGATAATGGTATGTATTCGTTGATATCTTTGAATTGAATACTGGAACGTTTATACACAACCATATAACGTCAATCCTCCTAACTCTGATATCTCCTAAGTCCACAAAGCTAATTGTCGCGATGGAATGTGCTAGACCATTGAAGTTGGTCGTTTGATTTATGTGCCAATGTACAGGTTGTTTTGATTACAATATTTATACTCTCGAGCAATTTAAACAGGTTGTCTGTTGATGAATGTCCTAAGATTCAAATTTGATGATCTGAGCTCGGTTTATATCCTCGTACAACGTAATTTTCGATTAATTTTCTTATAGGATTTAGTTTAGGAAAGAAAATTGTAAAGAATTGCGAGAATTACAGAATAACTTCTCGTTTGAGTTCATTATTGTGTTGTTTGTTATTGCGATACCGATTATTGTTGGTGTTTTCCCATACTACTTAATTGTTGATTGATATTAGTTTGTTCCACCAATCCAACTGGAATTAATAATCCCAGTCGGAATGAATTGTGCATACTGCAATTCAGCACCAACGCTTTGTATAATCCTGTTAAGAGCACAATCATCTTTATGAATGCAACTGAGAATTTTATTCCATCATCATATCTTCTGACTCTCTATATTTTTATATTCATTCAAGATAAATTCTCTGGACTGTTTCACTATCTTGGTGAGTACACGTAGCTTATCACGATGCAATTAAACATGGCTTCTCTTCTTCTGTCATAATTTTGTCATTATTCTTTTCATATTTTCTTTCTACGATATCTTTTGAGGAGAAAAATTCCATCAACGTTATTATGCATCTCTGATATGGGATGTCTCCCATCTCATATGGATCCACGAGAAGGAGGAAAACTTTATGACCTGTGGAATTTGCGAGGTTAGCAGTTTCTGGAAATTGTATTTTTTTGCATCGTAAGCGTATTCTCCATGCGAAACGAGGTCAATTGCGGTCAGAACTAGAACAATAACGAAAATTATCCAATGAAATGTATCATGAATATCTGGCAATAGTTGAGCACAAAGAGAACGTGACAATATCCATATATGCATCGAGCACTACAGGATTGTTTTCGTTTTCGATGAGCGTAATCAAATTCGGGGAAAGGTAGTCGTTGATTGTGGTTATTTTCATGAACGTACTGAAGAAACGTTCCGTTCAATTCACATCAACAACCCGGAACTATTGTTGAGTTCCCTGACTTGAGAGTAATCAATTAATGTTGAGAGAATCGCAAGTGAACGTTTCGAATTAACTGTGATGACACATTACAAATATGGGGATCTCAGTTGCAGATATTGTTATATAATACATTCGATGCATCTCAAAAACAGGAGTTCATCATCACCATTTTGCGGATGAGTTTCATGGACACTGGTTGCTCAAAGTGATCGCTCAACTATAGGTTACTATATGACGTGCAAATTATAACGCAACAGTGAGGTCAACTGTGGTGATGCCATTATCAACTTGGGCGGATGATGTGGTCATTGCTTGTTATACTGATAACAACCTATTTAATATTTCGATATATACCAAGTTATTGTTCTGTGATGTGTGGAATTATACTTCATCCAGTATTCATGGGAGATATCGGAACACTTCACTTTGTTGAGTTAAGAGAGAGAATTTGAAATTTGAGACAACGTATTGCATATGGCAAAAAGTTACTGACAATTACCGTTTCATAGCACAGACATGGATGAAATTGTAAAGTTTACCGTAATACTTTCGTGGAGTAGAATATCAAATTCCAACTAATCCACTGTCGAAACATTATGGTAGAGAATCGAATTTGTTATCACTGATCTACTCACAATAATTGAGAAAAATTTGGGCGGATAATTCAAGCGCGGAAAGAGCGTCAGATTCAAAGATTTGGGATCGACTGGGTAATTTTTTCATTGTTGGAATTGTGTTCGTTATTTTCAAAATATCCATCAACTTAACGTTCAAAAAATGGAAAACAGTATCGTTTTAAAGACTCTTCTTCGATCAAAAACATCTCTTCTCATAATTCATATCATAAAAATCCGGTATGTTAGATCCCGTTCTGCTGAAAATATTCTGCATGATATTCACATAAATTCTTGAGGATACCACCGATGCGATCATGCGAAGTATTCTGTTGTAAATCTCTCTATTTACTTTGAGCTTTCAGGGTAAGGAAAAGTCGACATTGAAATTCATACATGATGAAATATTCCATAATGGGTTGATTTCATGTAGGATTTTCTAAAATAAGCGATTGGCTTTTATTTCCGTAATTGCACTTTCAAGTTTCCACAAGGATATGCATTCATTTATTGTGCAATAATCATCTTGGTAATTGCTTTATTCTGTATTAGAGTTTAATGTATTGCGGCGTACGATTACAAATCCAATTTGCGGTGCTGCTTCGAATTGTAGCTTGAGCCACTCAATATTCTATTCAGTATCGGAGCAGGTAAGTAGCAAAACTTAGCGAGATCAGCATCTCATATTGAAATCTTCTTACTATCAGGGTTGAGGGAGGATTTGAATGTACAAAGATGTAGTTTCACACGGAATTATCGTGAAATTCAAACAACAGACAATTTTGAAAGACACAATTATGAGGCATTGAATGGAGGCACATTGTAACGATCGGTAAGTTCTATTTAATATTCACTTGACGTAACTTTCTCTGGATGACAACAATTCAGTTTGACTTTTCTAACCAAAATCAACCGAATCTACAGATTGTTATTGTCCAGTTGAAGATACGTTGTGGTTTTCACTATAAGGGGGATTGTACCAAGATTTCCGGAATGTCCGAAAAAATACTGTTCAACTGACCAAGTGGACTCTTCACTCGTTTGCATAAATTTACCAACTGAGGACTGGAACTAATGATACAAACAATTGAGAGCACTCTTGCTTTGGAAAAGTATTCTGGTAAATGGGATCGACAGTTCTCATTGCCATTGGAAAGTCCATCGCTATTTTATAGTTTGGAATTCATCTTTTATAGAATTGCGAATATTTAATCGTGAATAAACAACAATATTCATGTAACAACTGTCTTGTTGCTACGGAAATGTTCCCACTTGAAGGATTTGCTTTATCAATCTGTTAAACTTCAGTAACACAACATTATTAATTGTGAGATCTTGTACCATATCGTTCTATTGCGCATATCACTCCATGTTGATCAATTATATTAGGTTAGACATGATAAGGATTTTATGTACGTAGATCTGTCTTGAATCAATCCATCATCAGATCAACCCACGGTGATTTGACTTTTGTTCTGATCAACTTGAATGTAAAGATGCATTGGTTGGTGTTGTCAGCTCGATCATCGATAGCGTATAAGTCAACTGATGTAAATCAATCATAACTTCGACACATGTTGTGTAGAACATGTTGAACCAAGAAATTGGACATGCGTTCAGATATTGAACTAAAAAAGGTGGATAAAAATGAACACTCTAGAGTTGATGACCTATCTCTAACAAATAAGCAACAAATGTATTATTTTGTACTGCACTTTGACATTGGTTGTGCTGTCATCTTGCCTTGTACGTTCACAGTAGAGATAATCGTTTGAAACCAATCAAACTTTCGGTAGGAGGTGCTAAATTAATGACCTACGATGCAGTTTAGAAGTCGAAAACTTCGCAGACTAAATTCATAACAACTCGATTGAGGGAGGAGCGTTGGTGGTGAGTCGCTTTTTGGTGCGAGATTCGCGTTCTATTTCACTCTTGTTATGTGCGTTTGAAGTGGATTTTCAAGAGACGTAACACTACTTTGAACTTCGACATTTCAAGGATGGCGTTAACTGAAGCAGGGTCGTGATGTCTTGTATATGATCCAAGAAATCAAGTCTACTGGAATGTTGGAGGCTATCATGACACATTAATGGAATGAGATCTATGCCGCATAGTACGTAATATGGTGAGGATGATAGTCTGCGTTTTAATAACATTTCGGAGATTTCCATATTGACGTGTTACGTGATAATTTTTTGTATAGATTGACAAATTTATAGTTGACTGAATACTAGATGAATTAAATGAGGTCTGAACTGTATTGACAAAAATCAGATAACCAGCCGTCAGTAGACGCAGGTCTTTTCTATCCTACATGACGATGATTTCACAGCATCAATCACAGCATTTCAAAAGGGAACGGAATCAGAATCACCAAACTCATTCCCACGTAAAATGATCGGAATCTGCGGTGTTACTGTGCAACACCGCGATGAACAGTTGAATGTTGGACGTTCCTCTAGAGACTTCAAGGCAATGATTATTGACAATACTGACGAGCGTTCAGTCAGACATTCCCTTTTCGAGAAATTGGATGGTTCTGGAAAAAAGTGCAAATGCATGTTAGAAGAATGGAACCACCATTCATGTCATCAGTAAGAAAATGTTGAAGATAATGTAATGTAATGTAATGTAATGTAGAGAAGTGCAAGGGTTACATAAGGATTCATGAACTGTATGCTCATCAATGAGGAACATGACAAACGAAGGTTGACTAAAATGAAATAATACTGCTTGAATTTTTTATTCATTTGAATTTTATCAAAGTTAACGAATTTTTTTATATATTGCAAAACGCGGTGTTGTTTCTCTTTTTCCTACAAGAAGAAGTTGAGTTGAGAGTCTATCAATTCAATAATGTTCTGGTATGGGGAGAAGTAAATGAGGAGAATGGTGCGAAACAAGACGTCATGAAAGATGGAACGGGAATTGCGACAGTGATTTGAATTCAGTTCTGTAAAAATGTTTTTTACAAAAACCCATCCTTCTATTTTCATACGAGAATTTCCAATCAGTTTAGAATATTCAGCAGCTGACTATCATTGAGCTGAGAATAGTTCCCGGATTATTGGCTGCTCCATTTTTTTTTTACATTATGTGCAGTTTGATGATACTGAATATCGATTCGTTATAATCCTCACCCAATCTGATATCAAATCGGAATCTTTCCATTATTCATACAGTCAATTGATAGTTTCCCTGTATCAACTAGAAAACCAACGATCCCAGTAGTGCAGCCATGAATGCTCAATTTCTGAATATAGAATTTCTGTTTAAGGCCAATTGATTTCTAAATATGAACATTTTTGGATATCTTTTCCGCAGATCTTTCTGTTACAGTCCTGCTTCATATTGGCCATAGATTAAATACTGGCATGCTAGATCACAACTGCGTCTGAAATTTCTCCGGGATCTTATGAGAATTGATTAATTGGCTTCATATCGACACTCGCCAGGAGATTTCACTGAATTTTTCTGCGTTTTAACACAAATTAATTTTCGCATAATACATTCTCCATTTAGGTGGTAGGGGTAGGTGGGTCGAGAAGAGAGACAAGGGCTATTTTTATATCTATCGATGTATTGTCTTCGAAACGTCAAATGAATGTTGAATTGTTTGTTGAACTGAATCACCATACACCAAAGAATGGATGAAAAAAAAGTTAACTCGTTGAGTACAAAAACTTGTGATTTATTCATCAACAAATCTTGACCACCCGGTCAAGCCTCACCTTTTCCTATACGTCACACCGATGGAGAAAGATATTTCTAACGAAGGATGACTCCATTTATTCTGAACAACGGTCAATAAATATTCAGAATGTTGCAGAATTATTGCCTCCAGAATATTTTGTCCGCAATCGATTGGAAAATAGCCCTTTCTACCAAGATATCTCACCGAGAAGTCTCTTCAACAGTTCTGTCATTATTTTATTATCATTCAATCCAATCAGAATATTATCGGACATTGTGTCTGATGCATCACAAACAGCAAGTAACGGGTATTCAGCTAAACAGCTTCGTTGATGCATGAGGCAATCTGCTTCTCTATTAGTTCAAGATGCGATGAGCGTATCGTATGATAATGGTCAGTACCCTACTGATTATGTAAACAGCTATGATGAAATGCGGTCATCCCATAATCCACCTTGACGTACTTTGCAGAGTGTGAAGCTATTGGATAACAACGATTGAAGGTTGGTGCGCTGAGGTGGATCAGGCATTCGCATTTATTATGTAATTTTACGATGGTAAACTGAGTTTCACAGTAGTTTTTTGTATTTTGTGTGAGCTGTTCGCCCTTACCATCGTTCTAATCAATCAATCGGCATTAATATTTCATTTTTCGTCCCAATTCATATTTTTCACTATCAGATAAATTGACAAAGGCACGTTTTTAGCACATTATCATCATCATTGAATGCGAATTACAATCGGTGACTTTGAATGCGTTGCAATGCTTCCATTTTTTAGAGGAAAAAGTTCTTTGAATGAAAGAAAATTTTCCGGTGCGTCGTGCAACGAATGCAATCAAAAGAGGTGTACGTAATGCAGAGTTTCAGTTTGTGCATTAATGTTCAGACGCGTTCAACGATGATTCATACGGAACGGTGCTTCCATTGATATTCAGCATGAAAGGAAAATATTTATGTTACGAAGGAGTGAAAGCTGTCTCGAAACCATCTGCTAAGGGCTCAATTCCTTGGGGATTATTGATTTTTCCACCAAATCCAAGATATAAATTTCTGTGGATGTTTCTTTCAGAAATATGGATCGTCATTATGAATTTGGCGGTGATTGGATTTAACAAAAATACCCCTGTTTCTTCATAGTTAGCTGTTCCCGATAATTTCTGATAGAGTCGTGTTCGAGCAACAGAACGGGAATTAGCAGCTCTGTCGAATAAATGCTCAAAGTATTGGACAAAAACAAGTTTATCAAATTTTATTGTTCACGATAAATATCTGATCTTAGACGGAGGAGGATTAGACGTGTTGCACAGAAAAATCAGGAGAATTTTCGGGAAATATTGATGATGGTGCTTATGATCCGAATCAATATTTGGTGATTAGACTTTTGGTACTCTAATGAACCTGATTAACACAAGATGACATGGAGACGAGGCAAATTTCATGTCAACTTATCGATGATTGGGTTATTCGAGGAAATCTCAAAGTTCCACGGTGGCAGTTGTTCGTTTACTGATTCTGAATACAGACTGGTCAATATCGAGTGAATTTCTTTGTGTTATGACATGATTCCATCACAGATGTTGTGACGTGGTAAACGTGCACACTTCCACGACCTCGATCGGGTTATAAAGTTTGTGTTCAAACGCGAATTGCCTATCCAAGGCGAGCATCAATACGAGAATTGATAGCAAACAATATTTTGAGTTTGCTAATTTCTCGTGTATTTTATTTCATGTGACACGATTTGGGCCTGGCAAGCTACATGTTTATTGAAACCGCGCAGGAGCGCGAGAGGCTATATTCTTGCTATTATGGATACCGCGCAGGAGCGCGAAAGAAACCATTATTATTTTGTTATGGGACCGTCCGCGCAGGAGCGCGAGAAAACATAATTATTCCATCACTATTGAATTGATCGCGCAGGAGCGCGAGTGCCAAAAGTTACGAAGTGATTTGGCATAAATATCATTTTGGATTCATCGGTGGACATCAGCT
>JABMBR010007478.1:0-53215 GCA_018881525.1 Meteorus sp. PSUC_FEM 10030008 | reverse complement strand
ACGTGTTATGGTAAAAATGGTATATTTTTATTATTTATAAAATTGTATTCAACCCTATCCTAAATATGATTCGAAAGATTCTATTGCCATTGAAAAGACTATGATGGACTGGTACATCTGTGGCTTCATTAGATATTCATCATGGAGGTTTGATATTATGTTTTTATTGAACAAGCGCAAGTGGGTGTCATAAGGCAAATAAATATGGATTGAGAAAAAAAAAAAAAAAAAAAAATAGAAAGTCATTCATACGGACGAGATGAATGATATTTAATGGAACAACTCAAAACTATCAATTGGTTCATATTGTTCATTTTTTACTGAAGATTTAATACTTTTTATAATGCTCACGTTTTGGTACAGATTGAAAATTCGTCGATAAGCGTGCATGGATGCTTGTGTGAAATAGATGTCTCATTTACACTATAATTCAATGCGATAATCAGCGGTAGCGAACTTCTCCACTTATTTTTATATATGTATAAATGGAATCACCAAAATGATCGCAACATTCACTGAGTCACCGAGATGTATCATCTTTATTCGAGCGGTAAACGGGTTAACGAAGAAGTTGTGAAGATCAATGAATCCCAGTTGTGAAACGATAGAGAACGAAGATATGTGCATTGAAAATGAAACGAAAAACAAAAAAAAAATGATATCTGTTATGTATATTGTGAATTTTGGAAATGCACTTCTGCGAGGTCCCAGTCCAGAATTTAGATAATAAAATTCAACTATATTATATTATAGCATTTATTTGTTAAAAACAGTTACACTCGTTATAATAATGTGTGTAATATTATTTATCATACTATCATCTGTAAATAATGCCTATGAAAAATTACTTAGAAATAATAGATATTTCAAATAAATTCATGATATAAGTAAATTAATTCACAGCTGGTCTCCTTTCATTCAATTTATATCAAAATCACTTATTCATTCATCTATACGACTGAAGGCGTGGGTTTCATTCGTGTTCGTCGGCATACTATTTTCATACCGATCACAAACATGCCAAAGTATTCAGGCGTAAGAATTCTAGGACAGCCTAGGAACTGTTGTCGACGTCCTTCACCGAACTATCTCCCAAGATGTGACATATCAATGAAGTTTTTAATTTCCGTCTCAGGACTTGGAATCATGAGTTGTCGATAATGATAGTTGAATCGAGTCACGAACAGTATGATATTCATACATCTATAAGGATTGTTAAAATATTGGGGTTTTTATGTCGTTATTGTATTGTAGTTGCATGCGTGCCTTGAGAACGTCAAGAAACGCTGCAAAATGTCAGACTAATACGGAATTCCGTTATAAAAAACAATTTTGCCATGAGGTAAACTTAGATCACGATTGATTATAATTAGGTAAAACCACGAATAATACCGCCGCAGTTAGATTGATTTCCTCAGTATATTCTAAGTTTGAAAAGTGGTTGAAGACGACTTTTTTCTCAATTCACACAACATACAATTTACGTGTTTTTTGACGGCAGATGGCACCCATGTAACAGCTGAGAAAAGAATAAAAGAAATTTGATAATAAATAAATAAATAAATTGATGGAGGCGCCACTATCGACGACAAAATTCAACGAAGAAATACGAGATGTCCCGAATACTCAGTCTGGTCGTCGCCATTTTGTCAGAGAGTCACATCATTGCAATCGTGTTTTATCGGTTATTGCAATTTTTGGGTGTAATACCGTCGAAAATTTCGGCCGATTTCGCGCGGTAGAACCCCAAATGGCTTGCTTGAATACTCTCAAGCAAGAGATAAAAACTCTCGAGTCTGTATTTCCAAAAAGCCATGAGAGGTTTCAGATAATGTCCGCGAGTGTGGACGAGCTCAGCTGCAGGTTTGTCGGTAAAAATGGAAAGAAGTATGAAATACATGCCAATATAACAGTAAGTCCCATTATTTACATTTATCATCATCAATATTAAAAATATTTTTTATCAATATTATCTCACAACAATTACAACTTTTTTCACGAACATACAATAGGTGAGAACAAAGAAACAATAACATTTGTGTTGTCATTTTGAAACATCACAAAGTCTCATTGACTCAATGCTCGCAAACTTATTGTTTTTTTTCTATATTTTCCTTCCGTTTCATATGGTTCATCATCGATTTCACCCTTTTTTCTACTTTACAATATTGAAAGTTGCAATGTGAATGTTGCGTGTAAATGGTGCGAATTGAAAGAAGAAAAAAATGATTAATAAATGATAATATTTGTCAGTCAATGTCATATGGCTGCAGGTCAATGCGTTGCCGTGTATAGAGGGTAAGGCCCTCACAATACCCCTGAATACCCCTCTGTCTTCATCATCAACTCACTATCGAAATGCGTGTAGACACAAAGGTCTTTACGGCACATTTAATACTGGTCACAAAAGGATAGAAATATACGACAATGCGGAGAGTAAAAAGCTGAGTTCTCACCCGGATTTTACATTGAAAATAACTGAAATCATTCAACAATGTAAAATAATATTCATAGAGAATTTGCAAAAATTCCTATTTTGTATTTGTAATTATTTATGTATCAATTAATACATTGTGCATTTTTGTATTGTGATTTCTGCATATACAAACATCACGGAATCAATGTTATGATGAATGATTGATTCCAATTTGCATGTTAATTTATCAAATTTCATAGTTGACGCGACTATAAATATCTGTTTATATTTACGTGTCTATCAACTGCAGTTATTTATTCTAATTGTCAAATTTGAGATATATATTGATTCATTGGTTCATCGGATTTCATTGATTGAGTTCATTTTTGTTCTATAAATTGTTGATGAGGACCCCGTACACTGCTGAGACATCTCGATTGTTTGTACCCATTTGTTAATACAACGAAAGTGTGATCTTCCTTCAGTTATCCGGAATTGAATGCCAAATGGGGAGGAAGGCCATGATCATCATTGCTACAGAATTCATGTCATATGAGATGTTATAACAGAATGTATCTGATACATTGATAAATGAATTTCACTATCATAGTGATGATAATACTATTATTTACAGGAAACCTATCCATCAACCCCTCCAGTTTGGTTCGCCGAATCTGAAGAAACAAGTGTTACAAATGCCGTACAGATATTGAGTAATACAACAGGTCGAGATAATCATGTCATAAATCAGGTGGGAATCCTCCTGAAAGAACTTTGTCGTCTTCACTCCCTGCCAGAACCACCAGACGTTGAAAGATTAAGAACAGCGTTGGATCCTTTGCGCCTGGGTGGCGCAACAGCTGTCGTTGCACAAAGAATGGAAGCCGAAGATACAGAGGACATTGAAGAGGATGAAGAAAGTGAGTCCGAAGAAGATCTCCATTTGGATATGGATGAAGGCGAACCGAATATTAAGAGTAAGGTAATGGCTGGATAGGTTTTTTGAATTTTTCTATGGATTAAACTGCGATAGTGATGATTAGTGTTCATGCATATGTATCAATGAGGAAATCGATAAATTCTGAAATAATAAATCATCTGTGTATCAAAGGCCGATGATATGGATCTGGAACACCTAGCAACCTTAGAAAGGTTGCGACAAAATCAAAGGCAAGATTATTTGAGGGGTAGCGTTTCTGGCAGTGTCCAGGCCACTGATAGGCTTATGAAAGAGTTGCGTGATATATACAGGAGTGACAGTTTTAAAAAAGGTGTGTTGTAGCAAAGATATTATCCAGATGAGTATGTAGATGTATAAATAGCTTTTCTTGTATGAAATCGTTCGATTATTAATTTTCATCACGGAGTATTTCCACAGGCATGTACAGCATAGAGCTAGTGAATGACAGTTTATACGAGTGGAATATCAGACTGATGTGTGTCGATCCTGATTCACCACTTCACAAGGATCTGGTGCTGCTCAAAGAAAAAGAAGGCGAAGACAGTATTCTTCTTAATATGATGTTTAAGGTGTGTTTTTCTTTAAGTGAGAAAATTGGAGTGATGATCGTATGTAGCTTGATATTTTTTTCCTAAAATTTCGGATCGCCGAAGCTCAGGGATTAATCACTTCAGTGTAACAATTGACATAGTTACAAACTGAATTGATGAAGTTAACCAGATTATTGGTTTTCCCTGAGTCGCAATTTCCAGTGACATTCCTCAATTCGTTATATGTATTGGAAAAACGATTTCAGTTGACAAAAAGCGATTGTATTCGATGTATGATCTGATTTTTTTCCAAGCATACATATACAATTATTCATATTTTTGGTCGCTCCAGATTGAATATATAAATTGAATTGATTATTTCAGGAAACGTATCCTTTCGAGCCACCATTTGTTCGTGTAGTGCATCCTATTATATCGGGTGGTTATGTCCTTGTTGGTGGTGCCATTTGCATGGAATTGCTTACGAAACAAGGTTGGAGTTCGGCGTACACAGTTGAAGCGGTGATAATGCAAATATCAGCGACACTGGTAAAAGGAAAAGCGCGTATCCAATTCCAAGGTGCAAGTGGTACTGGAAAAGTTTGTGGTGGACAAGGCCAATATAGTTTAGCACGTGCACAACAATCATTCAAATCTCTAGTTCAAATACATGAAAAAAACGGTAAACTCCCCCGCCTATTATCGCATTTCCCTTCGGATTGAGTACTTACTCAATCCTTATCAATCAGTCTTAATCACAATATTAATACACGTAAATTTCAGGATGGTTTACGCCACCGAAGGAGGACGGCTAATAATAGCAACAAAACAAAAAGAAATAAAACTATAAAGTGCCGAAGAGTCGAATCAATATGATATGACATGTGTTAACCAGCTGAAAGACTATGAAACAATGAAAGGGAAGAGGGTGGGCCCAACAAATAATTGTTACGATAATAATTTCATACACAAACACAACATTAATTAGGTAATTTAAGACTATTGAATTGATATTATGCATATTGTCTCCATTGCTGAAAGAAAAAAGAAGGCTGCCGCGCAAATCAGTGAAGTGTTTGATTTTTGTACGCATTCATTTTGAAATTGTTTCGTGACTATAAATAACGGACTACAAAATGGATATGTGAACGTGTATGTGAATGTTCGTGTAGGAGTATGTGTTTGGAAAAGGTACGGGACTTAGATTCTACGACGATGCAATTTTATTTTCCATTTTTCTGGTATTCATGTCTCGAGATTACTTTCACATCGAATGAACTCCAAAATATTTTGTATACTCTCTTGTCATAGTAAAAGAGAGAATGACATACAAAACGTGTAGATAAACAGTATTTAGTTGCAATCGAAAAATTGGTCGTTAATTTATTCGTGCTTCCTAATTTTAAGTGATTATTTTTTTCTATTTTTTCATGGAAGGAATAAATGACGAACTACTAGCCATCGAGTGGTCGTTTGCGTTAGTGTATTGAAATCTCCATTTATGAATTCAAATGCATCATCATAGTTAAAGCGGATTTGTTCGGTCAAACGCCCATACCTATCTACGTTCTCAGAATTTCTGATATCTCACCAAGTACGAACGGAACGAAGATGCGATGAGACGGTTCTTAGATTACCTCGTCGTTTTTACCAAATGGAAGGAAACTTCGGCAGAAATTTTGTTATGTCTTGCACAAGTGCGATCCATTGTGGAAACAATAGTTATGATAACGGCACGCTGCGTATTCATCAGTGACAATGACATTCTGTATTTTCGGATTTTATTTTCTGCGCGAATATATACATTGATCTTGGAACGATAAATAATAAACCCTGTTCATTTAGGAGTTCTTAATGGCCATCTCTTTCACCAATTAAAAATGTCATAATTTGAAAGGATCTGTGCAAGGAAGGAAAACTGAAGAAAGCAGCTTATGTGCGAATGTTTAGATGGTGGTTAGAGTACGATCGTTACTCTGTGAAGCGGTGGGAAATTAGTGAAGAGAAAATGACATAAATACTCATGACCTTTCACTATTATCTTGCAAAATGCGAATATCGAAGACGATATAGATTTTTTTATAGTAGTAAGCGATATTTTTTTACGTCCTGATGGCAAGAAAACGATTCGGACAACTAAATTCTAGATTGAGAGAAATTGAAAAAAAAAAGAATTGAGATGGAAGAGATAAATAGAGGTAAATGGAAAAGTAACGGATCCATAATTGAACGATCATGATTTCGACAAGATTTTCATCGTTCGTCTATAGTTGTACTGTATACGAACTTAGTGCAATTAGTAACAATACTTTGTGTTTTGGATAGTGTGCATGTATAGAGTGAATTGTGAAGTGACATTCGTCATTATTTTCGCACCTAAATGGATGAGAAAAAATAAGAAAAGGGTGAAGAACAACAGATAAGCCTTGCCGAAGCTCATTGTTATTTGTGTCGTAACACGAGTTATTTGTAACATCAATGTGTCGAGAGTGCATTCCTCTTAATTTGAATATAAGGATAGATGCATTAAACAGACATTAGATGGGTTGTGCATGTATTTATATACTCATATACACCTATATGAATATATATACATATATATATTTATACCTGCACATTGTCTCTGTTTTTTCTTTCGCGTTCAAGAGTTATCAAGAAGCGCTGCGTTGGAGGAAAGAAAAAAGAAGAAACAGAATGAGTATATGCATAATCAAATGATTGAATTCTATTGTCGGAATATTCGAGAGAAAAGTAAAGATGATCCATACTGATCTCTCAGGTGTATTCATATATTTACTTGGATTGCGATATACTTATGTATCGATATTGTGTATTCCAATTTATAAGTGTTACCCAGAGGTTGGGAAAATATCAAAACATTGCAGTACGTACTGGAGCGTACGAGTGGCGTCGAATATTTCTTCGCTCTGTGTAAAAATGTTGACAAAATTCATTGGACTAATCTGGCGGAGACAATTAGAATACATTTTCTTTATTGTATGCTACCGTAACTTAAAATTAACTCGAATTAACCATCATAGTAATTGTCATGATGATAATTATCATTCAGTTCTTTATTCTGATGACTGAAATATTTGCTTCAATAATTTTGATTTTTTTCACGACAATTCTATATATGATGAATTTTTTAAAAGTGAAATGTTTCCTTGGGGTGGACCAAATTTGTGTTCTGTCCTTGGTTTCGTAACGAAGCCCCTTTTTTTTTCCAAGTGTGGGCGTGCAATGTCATTGTTGAAGAAGGTGATGATGCGCGTTTTCGAATATCTTGAATATATTGGCGCACAGTGTATAGTTAAGAATTGTATGGATATGGATGTATGTATGTAAGTACGTACGTGTGAACGCGAGGATGAGTTGGTGAGTGAGTTTTTTTCCCTATTCCAACGTGACAGTTGCGGGTGTGACGAGAATGACCGAAAATCCATAGTTAGTTTATTATAGTGTGTATTTGTGGTAAAAAAATACGAAATAATAACTTTTGTTCCTTCTTTTTTCAACTTGTTCAAAGATATCCTCTCCTATTTTCGACCTATGTCTTGATCCTGCTCATCGTCCACGTCCACGTTATATTCATCGTACTGAAGAATGTCATCCCGATTGAAGCTGGATGGAATAATAAATTCAACTGTGAATACTCACTTTATAAAATACATATTGCGAGTTGTATCAATTCATATGTGCGATATCTATATGATGATTTTCCATTTGATCAACTATTTACGAACACATGAATTGGATAACATCAATTGGAAGATTCACATATAAAAACTTCTAAGAATTTCATCAAGTCTTTGTTGATGATGATTGGTTTGATCTTATATTTTCATAATGGCGATACTGTAATGTGAGAAACTGATTTTCATATATTTAATTATTCTCGATTATGACAATGTGACGTATAAACTTCATCTCACGGAACATTACTATAATATAGATATGACGATGAAAATTTACTGAGATAATGAGGAATTGGTAGAAAATAAACCAATTGCAACGCTGGATTATGAATGTTTCTCCACCCTTCTTTCTCCGATGTACCAAAAATCTAAACAAAGTTCATGTGATCAATTCGTATTATCGCTATTTCCTATATCGCAATATCGATTATTATTTCCTCCAATATCATAGAAAATTCTTGAATTTCAAGCACACGATTTATTTTTGATATTTCATATGTATTCTAGGAATTCGATATCAGTTAAACTAGCGAATGTAACTGGAACTTCGCATAAATTATTTCCCGTTCAATTTTCACCAATGCGCCGTTGTGTGATAATTCTGGCAGGAATGCAACCAACTCCTATGAACATTGATCTGATGAATATCACATTCGCAACATTTGAACATCCATCAAACTATGCATCCCAGATATGAATTCATTTCTGCTGCATGCGAGTTACAGAGTATGCATTATTTCACAGATTGAGTATGAACTGGTATCACATTCTAATGATTCCCAACTTGTTTGGTTTATGTGGCCTCTCAACAATACTCACAGGAATGCTATATGGATCAGAGACATCGAAAAAGATTCCTACTGACAGTTGCAAAACATTGTTTCCAAGTCAAAATCAGAAAAACTAATTCATTTCGTGAATGATTCTTGGCAGTACTCACTGATATAAATGTTATTGAGAACGCACAATTCATTCTGACGGGGAGGAACATCAGAGTAATTATGACACGGTGTGATAGTGTGGTATCTGTGAATATTATCTATTTGCAGGATGCATGTAGCTTTATCAACAACTGGTCCAACAGAAACTGGGTCATTGTATGTGTCTTTCATCTGGTGATATAATTTGTTTCGTATATACCTGCTCAGTCTATCTGTTTATATATTTCCCACGGGATGTAACAGTCTGTATTATTTTGCTTATACAGATAGTTCACTTCATGCCCTGCATTCGGTTTATTCTCTCTCGAGCCCATCTTTCTCTCTCTCTCTCTCTCTATTTCATTCTTGTTATCGTATTTCCATGTTATTTTGCATGTTACACTCTACCCTGACTACTCTGTTCGTAATTGGTCTGACATAATTGGTTCAAGATTTATCCTTCTTGGTGATAATTTCTGCAAATAGATACTGAAGAATGTTGTAGATCCATCTTGGACTGCATTGTGGAAAATTCCCGAAGTGTTTAATTGGGTATCATCTATTAAGTTTTTCGCCACTATGCTCCCATTAAATGATGATTAATCGAGCACCCTAGCGAAGAAGACTGCAAAAATGAATGGCTGATTATACTTATTGATCGTTACGAATATTAATTGTATCTCACAGTTCTGAACTATTGTAGTTATACAAAGATGTTCCATAATTAAAATTGTTTGAAAAGTTCCACAGGGAACGACTTATCCATTCATCTCATCAGCTACGTGAATTATTATGATAGACAATTCCAAATCTTTCGATTTTTATTCGGATAGAGAATAGCCCCACGTTGATGAAGGTTATCAGTGTTAGTACGCTCAACAGGTGCGATTATTTACAATTGATCGCCAACTGTACTCTAATCGACAGCAATTTTCTTGAAGACGTTGAAAATTCATTCTCCTATATGAAGAATAAATAAATTAATTACTCGAATGTATATACAAAGACGAACGTTAATTAACGATTTTTAATTGGAAGTTTTTTTTGTATCATTCATCGTTACATTTAATATCAGATGTGGGATAAAGCGGAGAAATAAATTGTTTCTCGTACGTGTTGACTGCAAAGAATGCAAGTATACATTTGGAGATTGAAGCTCACGAAATAGTGGTGCGACGCTGTGGCACTGTAATTAATTTATAACTTCATTTAATTGCGCGCACCCCGTAAGATTGTGGTTAGTCGTGAAAATAATTCGTTGGCTAATTAGACGAGAGTGCCGTTGGTGTCTGGCGTGGCCAGACCAAAAGGCGAACAGCCGACCCCTTTTCACACATCTATACACACACGTATACATATATATCACTGTCATACGTTTAAAGCAGAGATTTTCTTTGTCATTCTCTCATATCTCTATGAATTACAACAATTGAACCTCTTATTTACGACATATATATATATATATGTCGTTTGACAATTTTCTTTCGTCCAGTTCCAATTCCATTTTTCGATTTGATGGCATGTTGGATTTTTTTTTATTCTCTTCGATGAACGAACGCTCAGAGTCGTTGTGCATTGACTGAGACTTTTCTCAATATGTTCTTCCATGGCTATCTGATTTTTTTCTTCTCTTTCCCTCTTATATACATATATATATATTTATCGAAATTGCTTTGGCTCCCTTCGCGAATATCGTTCAGAAATAAAACGCTTCTCTCAGAATCCGGGCGATAATCTCGATGATTCCGTATGATCTATCACAAAGTGCTCTAAAGATTTATTATTTGTCACTTTATCACGTATATCAACTCGAATATATATCGCATAGAAGCTCAATGATATTTCTGAAATTCGTGTATACAAATTTTTTATTAGACGATGTTTATTGCCTCGATATCATTTTTATAGAATGTGTATGAAAATACCGTATGTGTCTGATAGGGAGGAAGGACCTCCGTTAATTCTGACGTAGGATTCTTTGGTTCATTTTTTACTTTCATCCCTTCTGTTATTGGCAAAAGGTTGTATAATGTCGTTGGCTATTCAATTGTTGTTGATCCTCATATGCACAATTTGTTCCATGAAAATTGATGCAGCCGATGCTAGAGTGAGGTTAGTCACAATGTTCTTACTGACAATCGTCAGTTCTCTTCTCTTCAAGTATTTTTCTGGTATATGAGGGAATAAACTTTGAGTGTTTCATAATAAAGTGTGTCAATAGCAAAACAATTGAGACAGAAATAATTTTCAGTTATTACCATTCTAACCTCTCAATTTTCACATATAAATGTCAAACATATGATTGCGCATTGTGTTTACGAAAGAATAATAGATAGAATATACATGAATGACTGCGTCTGCCATCAATTCAAGATGGATAAAATGATTGACGCTTTTATTCCCTTAGCCATAAATGTACGTTATATCTCTTTGGGACAATGGCAAGAACGTATGAAATGGGTTCATGAGGATTGTCACAAAATTTCTAGATCTTATTATCCACATCTCCCTTTCTTACTTTCACATTTTGCGTTGTTAGACTTTACGTCAAGGTCTTCAATATATTTATCCGTGTGAGGGTCGCTATGATAAGAAACAAATGAGAAATAGCTCAAGGCGTTTTCTCTCTTTGTTTTGGTTTGTATTATTACGTATGAGAAAATTTTTTCTTATTCCAGCGCTTATGATTGAAACTGGTTTTTTACTTGCAAGAACTGAATCATCTGGCTCATGACAGAATGCATGATACATAGGGAGCACATTGGAGTGTGGTACAGTGAAGCAAGAAATAAGCAATTCACCGGGTTGACAATGGTGATGCAACGCGACGCTGCAATGTCTCGGTACGATGCACTCCTTCCGATGGACAACACACCAGCTGCATCGTGCAATCGTTTATTGGTAGAAGGTGAATCGGGATTTAATGTCCAGAATCTTCGACAGTTTTTTCTATTTCATATGGTGTATTTAATCTGCGCCACAACTCTCAACATCAATATCCTTCAGGTATTCATGTGTGTCATAGAAAAATGGAAATTTACCATTCAGAATCATATTTCGTTTAGAAATTTTCAACAGAGTGAGACATTCAAATTTCAACTATTTCTAGTCATCCTGAATTTTCATGTCATTGTCATGTAAAATTCTGATAACGCCCGAAGAATTAACAGACAATATCGACAACATCACTGTTATCCTGTAACAATGGAAATGCATTATTGGATTGAAGTAAGTCAAAACAATTCGTCGGAGTTTTGATATTCACCAAGTGAACTCGGCTGACCATTGCATGGTTGCTTTTACTGACAGTGAGAGACAGCGGCTCGTTACATGTTCAATTTGACAGGACTTCTGCGGTGCAAAATTACAGTTGGCAATTATTCAACGTGTATCAACGATCAACATTCCCCACATTCATAACATAGCTTACAGTTATAATGCCGTCGGTAAATACATCTTCATCTAATATTGTGTGAATGACAATGCTCTACTCAACATTATTATGGCTTATCACAAGTTTAGATGCATGGTTGAGTACGAAAGGAAAATTATAATTGAGTTATCAATCAATTGCCATGATATTTGATATATTCCTTATTCTTCCTAGACGTTGTAGAATCAATGGAATGCCAAATCGGAAATGAATGCGAGATGCAGCGAATTTCAACGGTTGCGATTACGTATTGTATGAATTTATTTTTCTTGGTTATTTTATTCTTGTAAGTAAGCAATTGACCTGGCTGCTTTAATGAGGAAATAAGGGTCGACCCTGTGAAAATAACGTCAGACCCTTGAGGGTAGTCTATTCCCGTTGTGAGCTGAATGCGTATATTGACCCAGGTCTAAATCGCCACAGGTCACTCCCAAATATTTCGCGAAAATCCAAGCTTTCTCATGCTCTTTTTTTTATTTCGTCCGTTTTTTTTTGTTTTTATATTTATGTATATCCATATATATGTTTTCGCCCCACGTGTATTTCACGTCCCGTAAATAACGTCTATTTTCATCCAGCCATGAAATACGCGTGTTTCAAAATGTTCGTGCAAAATGCCTCTGGTTTTTTTGTTCTTATTTTTTACTCCGACAAATAAAATAAATTATCACAAATCAGTTGAATTGAAGAATAATTCGTTTTTTATTTGATTTTCCAGGCCATTCGATATTTTCCATTGTCAATAAATTGCTGTTGACGGGTAAATTGCTTTTTTGTTGCACACAATAATTGTAGGTCGTAACAATTGGGATTTTTGTTCGACATATCGATACATTTGGTAATTAACTTTCACTGGGACACGAGTTATTACTATCAAAAATATCATGGCATAATATGCTGATTGAATCACCCTGAGAAACTTCACATTCAGTTTTGTATCACACCTTATATTGGTGGTCACTTCTCTGTGCAACTTTTGATGCAGATGATTTCGTGATTTTCTGTGATTAGTTTGACTATATTTATAAGTTCAATAAGACATGGGTGTGTGTTAATATGAATCTACTGACTGTAGTCTTTTGATGCTACACACGATCATTCTCCACTTTATTTAGATATTGATAAAATGCAATGAAAAGCAATTTATAACAATTTTTACATGTTTTGTCTTTATAATTTTGGTCCATTGCCTGAACGTCTTCGTTGATGCAATAGAGTGACATTATTTCGCCATTAGTCAATGACAATTCGGGGGATAAATAATCGATTTGATGAATTTGAATGAATCTTTTCAAAAATGAAATTTTCATGAAATGGCAAGTGGAGATAAGGAAATTCTTTCGCACTGATGAGTCTTGGATTAAAAATTAAGAGATTTATTTGTTCATCAGCACCTGACCGAACTAAATCTACTTAAAAAATAGCATGGGCAGGTTTCAGTAGCAGTCGTTTTACTACAATAATGAACTCATACACAATGTGCTTCATTTTTATTATCGCGAGTTCTTCATACTTGCCTGTCACTCTTCGATAAAGCTCATACGCGTTGACCTGAAAAATTCTCAATTGATAATAGTTATCATGGCTGGATATTTTGAAAATTTTGGACAGAAAAGAATAAACAAAGCGAACATTTGAGCTAGCGATAAACAGACACAATGTCTTTAGGAAAATATATGGTGATCGTGCAGGGTATATATAGGGATGTTTTAGTCACCACAGCGCACTGTCGCGATGAGCATGACGACGGATGCGTCGGCGTGGTGCGCTGTATGATTTTGCCGCGGCAACTGGCAGTCGTTTACCGGAGTTGAAACAAGTAACCGGTTGTTGCGAGTGACGTTGAGAAAAGTATTCTCGAAAATTTTGTTTTCATGTCTACATGAATTTAAATTTAATTCTTTCTTCTTTCCATTTATCATACAATGAAATAAAATATGCGTGAAGAATAGGAATTAATCGTGTGTTAAGTCGTGGGTTTTGTTGGAAATAAGAAAAATTGTGACTGTATAATGATGTCATAATATTCGTATTAGAATGTTTGGTTGATTTTGTGCTTGGTGTAAAATACTATCGATGATTTTCCCTTATACGTGATAAAAATCCGATACAACCACAATCAAATGATTCAGTTGGAATTTTTGACGATAGATTAAAGTGTAAATATTAAATTTATTCACGTTCTTGTGTGTCAATTTATTATGTGCGCGAATCTTCTCAATTTATGCAAGTTCATTTCTATTACTGTGTGATAACAAAATTCTTCTATTCGAATTTACAATCGGGTAAATAAAGATGATCGTTAATTTTTTCAACATGTTCGTGTTTTTACGTGAGTGAGTTTTGTTAATCTCACATGGGAACTGTTTGTGTTAATGTAGAATATAACGGTCTGGAAATTCATGTGTTGTCACGTAGTAATTCAATTATAATTCAACGTATAAATTTATCGCAATGATAAAAAAAATGGGATCGTTAGTGTGTTTTTCTTTCAGTGTTTAATTTTTCCCATGAACTCAGTTTAAAAAATTTCCACAATAGAAATATATTTTCTAAGATAATAAAAATTTGACTTCATGAACTTTATGATTTTGTTGCAATGCTGGTTTGTATATAGCATGAGTGTAAAAGTCACTTAATATAGGACATTTAACGTCGACGGATTATAAACTTCACGTCGTATCTTTGCCGAGCGGGTTGCACCATTATTTAATCTAATAGTCTTGCGCGCGTTTGCAGAGGTTGTAACTTGTGAAACCCAAATAACTGATGACAACACTCGAGATATGAACAATAAAAATTTACAGAGCGATCAAGTGGGTGAATGTTATTTGAATAAATCACTAATATGATTATTCATTCAATAAATTAATTTTGTGTTTGGTTTCATTAATCAATTTCAACAATCAACTTCAGTATAAACATAATTTACATGAAATAATTAGAAATTGATTGAACATCATCAGTTCCATTATTGATAAATAATAATCAACTGTGTATAATACAAATGCCACATTACCATCTCACCAATTAAATGTAACATTCATCATGTGACAAGTCCCATTTATTGAATATTCTCGTCGATGTGGTGAATAAAAAATATTTCATTAATATTCTCGTATTAAACGTGCATCATTAAAAGTTATCAACAGTTTGACACGGAAAGCGAGAATAATCGTTTCAAATTAATATAAAACAACTTCAGCAGAATAAAATTATTGAAAAGTGTGAGTATATTCAATGAAATTCTATCAATTCTTCATATTAATTTACCATTGAATCGTTTCGCTGTGAATTTTCGATCAATATGGGATTGAGTATATCATTATCAATAATATTGGGGGGTGATGTTACCACCGATTCAGCGTTCATTAAACGATATCCCACTTGGTGGAGCAATTTTGTTTGGTAGTTCGTCCAATAATCTACTGTATCAGGTATTCCACTTACCACGTATGTCACATGTGTGTTTTGTTAGTGGTACGCGTGTGAGCAGCTGTGGTGCAGAGTTCATCTGGTGGATTATAGCCTCACTCACACTGGATTGAAGCTTTTGTACCAATCGCATTATTGCAGTTGCTTCACACGTGTATATTACGCGATACTGTGTGTTGAGCATATTCTATAGGTTGATATCAATCCAGTAATCAGAAATTAATTTCTGCAGTAATGACAGAATAATTAATGCGACTTGTGTTATTGATTTTATCAACTTTTTCATCTTTACTCAGATCGAAGTAATTGACCTCATTATCAACCGTAAAAGGCAGCAATGAATGTTTATTTGAGAAATTCAACGTGGTCATGATTGATTGCGTTCATCGATCGGGATTTTAGATTTGGCTTTGATATAATTTTAATGTCCATCAAGTTTGCCGTTTCTTCATGGCAATTATTGTCGTCTATGTATTGATGAATGTTCAATATTAAAATTGGAAGAATTGGAATGATTCAGTTCGTTTATCGTATGGTTTAAGGTGAATTGTTCATATTGCATTTGACATCGCGAATTCGGGATCGTCTCCTTTTTCCTCTTCAAGATGTATTGTCCTAAGTAGAATAGACATCACATAAATTCTCTCCGCTGTTTTGATGTGTGATATTCACGTGTATTATTGGATAAATTGATTTTGATAAACGAGAAAAGATGATGGAGAGTTGGTGGAAGAAAGGGACATTGGGAATTTGAAATACAATGAAAGAATAATTGTCGAGCTCAAGAAAGGGAGACGAAAAGTTTTACTGCGAAGTATTGAGAGAATGAAGAAGTGCAGGGTGGAAAAGATTGAGGAGGTCGGGTCGGATTATGCGAAAAAGTATTAGGTTGCTAATGCTTCTTTTTTTCTTGACAAGTTTTCCATATCCTGTTTTTTTTTTAACTTTCACATATACATATTCCCTTTTCACCCTCGTCTTTTCGTCATTCCCTTTTGATTCGCCTATGGTTCGATAACATTGCACTTCGATAAATCATATCTGTATTCACGATCGTGTGTGCTTGGCACTTTGAAAATTGGCCATGATCCAGCTAACGGCAGTGAATACGCCTCTCTCAAATCGTCGTTTTTTGTTCTCATTTTTGTAAATAATTCTTCGCCTTTTGTCGCTCACACCATTGTCATTATTACAACCAGTTAACGAGCGTTTCACCTTCATGGAAATTTTATTGGAATATTATTGATGAGGTGTTGACAAATATTGATATATTTATTGGAATTTCGAAGCTATTTTTCGATATTTATTGTGAAAAATGGATGTGAGAGGAAAAATATCGATTTCGATTGGTCAAATTCACTGAATTCCACTTATTGAATTTAGAACGGTAGAACGCGATAGGGCAAAGGAGTCTTTTCAATTTCTCATTGTCGTCAATAAAAATACTATAACACTTTTGCACATAAATAACTTTTTTTTTTTTATCAGAAACGGTAAATAATTTCTGAAGGTTGAAGTCATGGAAGAACGAAAAAATACTGCGATCATAATTTTAATGGACTGGAACCAAGAGGGCCTCAATATAATCTATATATAACACAGTACTAAGGCGATACTTGAAATTTGAAAGAATCGTTCAAAATCATGTAGTAACAAGCAGCAAATTACAAATTATTCTGTCATAAAATATCCCAGATAAAATCTACTTTCTCTATATTCTGGATATTAATTTTGATGATAAGTTTTGTGCCAGTCGATACCATGACACACTATCGATAAAAAAATATACCTGGATTTTGTCGTTTCATTTTTTACTATCGGTGCTAGGTTTCATTATGAACATCAAAGAGTTGTATATAAAATTAAATATACCATTTATATATTTTTGATGGTCTCGTGTAAAATAAAACAGAGTCAGCGTGTACCGCACAGAATACGGAATCACATGACAATGGAATATTTTATGCAACAAAAAACCAAACGATAAATAATTATTGTACACTCCGAAACTAAATATGTTTGTTTAAACAAATGTTGAAAATGTAAATTTTGAAATTCACACCACCTTGATAATATGCAAACATGTCAAGTTTCGATAATATTGTTGAATAATTATTTTATCTGTCTGCATAGTGATTCGAATATGCAGTTGAAAATTAATTGTAAACAAATTCATTCTGTTTCATTTTCTCACGAATTCAATCCTCGTTATTTACTTCTTCCTTCAGTGTCCATAATGCCACTAATGTGGTGGAGTCTCATTCGGTGGAATATAACTTTTAAAATTGTTCGACACCTAATCTCGATTATTATTTTTTTAATGAGTCGAACCTTCAAACTTTGCTAATCTACCTGCAAACATCCTTTATAGTTTTGACTTGAGCATCGAAGGGGATACAGTTGTGACTTGTTACAGGTAGACGAACAATGAAACAATTAAGTGAATTAGTAGGAAGAGGAATTGTTGGAGTCTTTGTCTGTCTCATTACCATTCTCACCCCTGACACTGCATCTTTCATGGTTGAATTATTCATTGCCATATTCAACTCTTCCATACAATTTTTTTCTGATACTTGAAATGTAAACAAAAAAATTCTAGTTGTTTTGGAATTGCACACATTGTAACTTATACAAACAATTTCGAAGTTCATTTATTGATTTTACTGCTGTTCATCACAGAGTTCCAGGAGATTGACGTATAGCTAACAAGTTATTCTCAAAATATTTGATTTTGATTTTGAATGACATATTATTTGCTATACAATTTGTAAGTGTTTATAATTATGAACGTGTATTAATTGTTATCGTTTGTTGAACATGATTGGAGTAGTTATCAAAGTGACATTGACCAATGATTATAGGAGAATCAATTCTGTGGTTGAACGACAACCGCATTTCCATCAAATTCTGATTGACCACAAGCAAACTTGCATCATCATAATAATACACGTAGCGTAGATATAAAATAATAGATAGTCTGGTGCTGGAGTTGACATCTAAAGAGCTCACCATTTTGTATATAATTTTGAATCTACAAGTAATTTAATATGCGTCTTCCTATGTGGCAATTAGAGTGCGATTGAAACGATTGAATAGAGGTCAACATTGGGACGACAAATGAACAATTAATTTTCACATATAAAGCTTGGGAGACATGTTGTTGAAAGTTAGTGTACAATATCAGTGTACGAAACGTTTTGATTTTGAATCTACAGTATAATGCAATATTGCGCTTGAGAGTACATGAGTTTAACGTTTCAACCGCGTAATAAGAGGTAATTACCGCACTAAATTCATTACGGTAGTCCGATTTTAGTGTGCTACGTTCCATTTGAAATGCTCACATATATTTTCACGGGAGGTTTGTGTTCCAAATTATTTTTGTTTGACTGGTTTCATTTTTCATCTGAATTTCCTTGATGTGGGAATTCAATTGTGATGATGAACTGATGGTCACAAAAATTTTTTTCAAGAGTTATTGGAATGAATCAACAGCATGATTTAAATCTTATTGAATATTACTGACGTTCTGTTATGATGTGGGATCAATGAAGCTGGAACGAATTACTTTTGTAGAGTGAATCCAAAATTCTTGAATGATAATTGAAATTGGAATCTAATTGAAACAAGTGGAAATTCATGAACGTGTAAGAATTATTCCCAGGAGATGGAAAAATTAACTGTAAGACAAATTGAATTGCTTGGCGTGATTTTCTCATGAACTTTTAAAAATTTACTCCAGGAATATGTTCGCATGTCTGTTACAACCTAAGACTTTTCCGAAGAACGGAAGAGGAGTGAACCACGAGCAGACTGAATTCCATGGTCGATAGCGGTCGTCGAATTCGTCATGTTTACGCTGCAAAATTTTCTTCTTCCTCTACTTACATTTCTTCCCGTGGAAAATCAGCTTTTCGAATTTTGTTCATTTCTCCACCATGTATGTGCTCTTCCATCTATTTCATATTTCCTATATTGAAATTGCTTTCCTCTACTCTCATCCACTTTTAACATTTTATGAGTCGAAAATAATACCATCATGGTCGTAATTCTGTGAAATCGTCTCAAAAGCGCTTCCTAAGTCTATCTCGAACTGTTATTTGACCAAATATTGTTATCTCTATCAGACGCTTCCATGAATTTCAAAGTAATGTCTTTGATTCCTCCTTCAATACTCCTGTTTCCCAATCCTTCTATTACTACTGAATAACGATTATCGATTCATAATTGAGTTCCCATATTTGGAGAAAAAGTGATCCATTGTTTGGACATGAATGTGAAAAATGACAATCAATTGATGTTTGTGAGTGGAAACAATTCAAAAAGCAACTGAAATATGCCATTGGGAATTAATGTTGTACGAAGTCAGGTACGGGCACGAACATGTATTGGAATTTCAAGTTGGGTTTTGTGATAATTTCAGTTGACCGCAACGGAATTCAATCAATTTCCAATGTGATTGATGTGCATATAGATAAAAAATGATATAATGAGTGCTCCAGAGTATGCATGGCATGTATATTAATGTGTACATAGTCATTCACACCATGAATAAATTGTTCCGTGGATATTAACAATGGCAGTGATGAATACTTGCAAATCTGAACACGATCCATATCCTATTCTTCCGAGCAATTGAACAAAATACAAAAATCAAAATGATTATAATGATAATTCTTTTTTCAACCCATGAAATACATTTCTGGATGTGTTTTACCCTTGAACGCAGCATCTGATCCTTTTTTCAACCAAACAAAAATTTGAACATCGAGTTGAATAAATGCTCATATAATTATACACGATCTTACTCAGTTTGATCTCATTATCACACTTGATTATTTTCAATTCCAACTTCATTTCCAAATTTCGTTTGAGTCGAACGATTGCGAGGCTTGCAGGCTCTTAAAAGATAGTCTACATAGACTCTGCGCAGAGTCTTGGCAATAGCAAGAGCTCATGTCTGCGTGAAAAGTGTGAAGAGTGTCGACACTTGATTTTCACTAAGGAGTACTCCATGCGTGAACACAGACATGTGCAAATAACGAGAAATATTGCGGCTATCTGTTTGAAACGAAGTATATTAGTCTGCCGTTATGCATTAATATCACTCGCATTTATTTAGCTGGTAGCATTTGATATTCTGCTGCATGTGGTTGTTTGTTGAGATTTTACTATTTTCCAATGTTCCATTTTTTGGATTGGTAATGTTTTTCACTGTGATTTTTGTCACATAGTGAATTCTTATTAGAGTACAAATTCATCTGTCATTATTTGTTTCTCATTTGAGCATGATATTAACGACCATATTTTCTGTGCTTTCACTCCATGAGCAATCAATCTGATGTGATCCTCATCGATCGTAATTTATTCGCACGTATAATGATGAAAGAGGCGAATAATTTTTTTATTGAGGGAGTTATATGAGTCATTCTATATAAATAAAACGACTTTTTTTGTTTTTATTTCATTCGTTATTTCAACGAATTCTACTTCTTTTGAGGTTGTCAGGATTAGTTCATTTCAATATATTCCTGTTGATTCATCAGAAGCAAAAAAACGGAAATATTGAGAAAAATCGGCTTGTCAACTGACATTATCAGTCAGGATTGATCTATATAAAGATGAAAAGAGGGAAATGCCAATAACGAGGAAGATTTTGTATTTTTCCAATCTATGTTGTCCGCTTCATTCATATTTGTGAAGAGAATATTCATAGAAAGGATTTTCGAATCCTTTTCGTCTTTACTCGTTTATGAAGTGCACCCCAGATTTCCTCATCAGATCAAAGAGAATGGTTATATGTATGACGTTCATTAGCCGACAAATATGGAGATCGTTTTGCCCCAACAAGTACCGTGTCACAGCGAATTACGTCGAAGGCCCCTGCTGCTATGTATGTCTATATGATCGAGCATACGTCGGTTCGTTGGACACTGATGGATCATATAATATCGTGGAACGTGGTAGAAAGCATTGCTGAATGTAAAGTGAAACTTGTTGAAAATTTCAATCATCATCATGGAACGAGAATAAATCGTAAATTCGTAGATAGATGAATGTTGGGAATGTTCATATTTATCCAGTAACAATGTATGTTGCGTTCAAATATGTTGCATTCGAGTGCAGCAAAAATTTTGTACATTATTATATGAATTTGCGTATTCTGAACTATTTTATAACATGGTTCAATTCGTAGAACATTGGCAAACAATTTTGTACAATACACCATTTCGCGGTTTATCTTCACTCCTGAAAATGAATAAAATACAACTTTGGAACAAAATTGACAGAAGAATTCTCACAACAAATTGAAACCTGCAGCTGTAACTTCAGCTGGAAAATTATCTATCATTATTGTATGCTACTTCAAGAATTCACGATGATATTCCTAACTGTATATACAGATTGCATTTTGCATCATGAATAATTTGGTGAAGTTATTTGAAAGTACACTGCCGAAATTGTGAAAATGATCAAATACATTTTCCAAGCTGGTATACAAATTCCTTTCTCACAATAACAGTTCGACCAATCTTATAAATTGTGAATGGATCCAGTGATGTTTTATTTTAAATGACCAAACATTTCTAATTATTGAATGACGTCTCTGCATAATATTTGCATCATAATATGACCGAATTTTCATGATTTAATAAGCGTTTCAGTTAATTTCATATCCACATAATGGCGTTGTTGAATCCATTAACTCTTAGGAATTGTCATAGCGTGATGTGTGTGGTCATATTGACTATTGTAATTGTACATGTACAAACATTCATCATCATCAAGGAGGACATTTACTCAAATATATATGGATAACAACAATGCATCATGCAAGCGTAAGTGTGAGGGAGCGAGAGTGGGTGTGGTGAGCATCGAAGTGACCGAGTGTTCAGCATAGCAGGCGACCCCAGCAAACCGCAAGATTATTCCTGTGGGTGAAATCCACTTGTCGATGGCGCCGCGCGCGTATCATGGTCGTAGCGTTGGTCCACTGCTATATACCGAAGAGCTGACGCTCTAATTAGCCACTCGGCTTAATTGCTTCACCGGAAAATGTTTCTCGTTTAGTACGGCGGAAATGCTGGCTTTTAACGGTTCCAGTAATTGCCGTTGAACAAATGCCATATCAAGTCAAATTTTCACAATCTTCGGACCGTCAATTCTTACAGTTATCGTTCAGATTTATGAGTAGAAATTATGTTTCATTAATGGGAATGGTTATGAGTAAATAGAGAAGGGAATCTCATGCATTTGTATTCCTACTTTGATCCCTCTCAGAAGTATATTCTTCGGTGTCTTTGTGGTGCACGAGAAGACAATGGATAATCATTCGACGTTGACGATCAGGCATAACATTAAAAATTACCAGTTCAACTGAATCGTCCTTTCAAGAAATTTAAATTCAGTCTTTGATTCGTTGTTAGACCATATCTAAATATTTTCCCAATCATAAATCAAGAGTATTTGATGATAATTGAAGATATCCAAGTGATAAATAAATAATCCAATGCAGTGAGAAATGATTGAGATGCATTGATGCGAAGGTATATCATTCTGAAAAGCAAATAAAAATATATTATGATAATTTATGTCGTGGGTAAATTCTTTTTCCAAGCACAGGACACACAAATCAAAGTAAATTGAATTGCATGCATGCGGGAAATACTTTGCCGATATTTTTTACTATGGTCTAGATGTCATCTGATCATATGTAATGACATCAATAACACAGAAACACTAAAAAGAACATAACGAAACGAATGCGGGTCATGTGTCTGGATTTACGATCGGAATAGACGAGACATAGTTGATAATTCACATGAAGATGAAATCAAGAAATTCATCGTGAGTGAGCTGTAATGAGAAATAAATTTTTCAAATGACTGAAGATTTGGGACAATACTAATCACATATTCTTAATATTTTTACATGAAATGAGAGTTCAAGTGGACGTAGAAATTTATCAGAATGTCTCTACCACTGTGTCTTTATTCAGTTGAAGACGTTTCAATCTTGGATTCTGCATTAGAGCAGAATGTTCTTAAGATCAACTCATAAATATATACAGAAATTGTTTCTTCACACTTACGAATTCAGCCCTTGTAAGATGGCAGTCCGGAATTTGAAAACGTTGTTATCTCACATTGAAGGAAACATGATATTTCATCACAGCATGTAACATTTCGAGCTTTGAAGTTTTCCTCTTCAGGGACAAGATCAAAGTACGTTGTCATACTTCTGGAATGAAGGGAAAATTTGATGAAATTGTTATTCTCTAGTTATTGTGTACATTGACAGTAATGAAGAATATACAGACTGGTATAACGAAGTGCATATAGCAGAAGTACAATGAAAATTATTATTAATTAATGCATAATTGTCCATCATGTGACGTGCCTCAGGCGAATGCTTGATAGTATATACATATGTACATTAGTGTATCCTCATATATAATAATAAATTTACCATGAAATGAGAATTCATGAAGTTGTGAACAAAGTGGAAATTCTCTCCGCCAGAAGGTGCGAAAATGATGATGCGAACAAATCGAATTACGTTTGAGTTGATATTTACATCTCAATAAAGATGAATCTATGCATAGAAAATTTCTCATGATATTTTTCATTACCAATTAATAGTTTGAACTTCTAACTAGTTGATCATGTCACAACAAACAATAATCTGGATTTTCAATTTAATACAGGACTTAAAATGACTTGTACAACCGCGTGTACGATATTAACTTTGTCCCAATGAGATTATCATTGTTATCGTCTTTTTTTTTTTGGTAGCTCTCTAGATTTCACGTGCTTGTGTATTTTCCTATATCGAGAAATATCCGAAGTTGTAATCCCTTGGAGGATACTTTATCCAGCGAATTGCTTCTGCTATTCAATCGATATACGACCCGTGTATACTCATTTATTTATCGTTCAGTTATAATTGCTACAATGCAATACGAGGCAGAGAAACAAAATGTCGAGCATATTACACTCTATGAATTCCCATTGATCCACTCGAATATTTTCTCTATCCAATTTTCACCTGGAATAACAAAATATAATAAATGTTTGCCATGTCAATTCTGTGCATAATTTAGCTGAAGACTGTTAGCACACTGATTACCTCCACTTTATGTTTGTATTTTCATGTAAAATAACTATTCATCATTCCACTCATCAACATTGACCTGTAATTTTCTATCTAATCTCGTTTCAACCATTTTTTATATCGTGATTGCATTTTATATGCATGTACTGCAAAATGTATACACACAATATATGAACTCTATAGATCATTAATGACGTTAATTAAAAAGTTTGATAAGAGCTCGGTGAACGATAAGGCTTGCGCTGGGTTGCTGATGGCAAATTTCAAAGTTGCATCTCTCTTTGCTTCGTCACGTGAAATTTTCTACCTTCCTCAATTTCCAGAATTCTCCATTATACAAACTTCGCTCCTTGTGGTTCATTAATACATGACAGATTTTCTAATGGAAACCATCGACACCTTGAATATCTAGATGTGAAATTTCAAAAGTGAGAGCGATTAGTTCTCGATATCGCCACTCAGTTTAGTTCCTCGATACACCGTTCGCCTTGGCAATTAATTTCGCTACAATCCTCATTAGTATTCGCGACAGTCGGAACAACTGAATTTTAAATGGATGGAAATCGTTCCTTTTGGAATTTATATTCACATAAATGTCCAAAAATTAAATTAATGTCATGTCAAACTGTGCGCACGCGGTGTATACGAACCTGTAGCGGTTGTCTCAGTGAAATAAGTGTCATCAACAACAGCGTACAAGAGTTGCGTGTATGTGGCGGATGATGCAGTATAGGTATGTGTGCACATACATAATTTGTAATGCAGCTGCGGAAGTTAAGTTTGTTTTATAGGGCGTGTATAATAGCGAGCCATTCGAGCCGCTTTGTTCTATTGAGAGTGCGAGAGCAGGAGTGAGAGCGAAATGAAGCTCATGGTCATTAGGTCTTCAGTTTATTACGTATCTGGTTGCCCGGAAGACTTAACGACCCCAACAGAGCAACTTGCGCCACTTGCTCGTAGATTTGTTGTTTCAGCTTCTATATACATTTCTAATCCCAAAGCTGACGATTGCATCATATACACAGTGGCAATGCAATTCAAAGTCGAATGGGGCGTGAGTTTACATTGCTTGATGATTGTTGTTTTATCGGTGGTATAGGATCGTAGATATGCTTTCGGGTGATTGAACGTGATTGAATATATATTCGTGATGATAAATCGAAGGTAATGAAGTGTCTAAATTGAGCGATTGATGGTGAACAATATGCTGATCACTCGAATATTCAGACTATTGATGATAGTTTCATATTTGATATAGTTGGGACTAAAACAATGAATGAAAATACAGAATCAATTTATCTTCTCAAACTTTTGGAGTTACAGATTAGTTCTTACAATTGGAAGAATATTTTATAAGTAGGGGAAATTAATTATGGATATGAAATTGAACTTTCAGGAATTTTCCAACTCTTCCAATCTCAAGATAATGAATGACAGGTTGGAAAAATAATTTCATGAGTCGACTTTATGCATTATTGAATGTGATTTTGTGCAAGAAGATTTAGTTGAAGTGAGTTTCATTACCAATTCTGTAGACATAAATTGGATTATATTAATTAATGGCATAGCTATGGCGGAAGTGATGTAGTAGGATGGTGAGATATCCAAAGATATATTATGTAACACAGAGTTGTGAAGACATCGTACATTGATGGATAAATATTGAGACTGGAATATCTGAGAGGCTTTTTGATTAATCGTGTCATAAATATCACTCTAATCTGTACCAGTTCCGTTCCTGTTATTGTATACATAGATATATATGTGTACGTGAGTGTTGGTCAGTCTTTGTCTCATGCCTGTGCCACATGTTCTTTTGGCTCTCTATCATGAGCGTGTTGTTCTCGTACCTATTCTGCACGTTTCACACTCTATTCTTACCCTTGATTTTCTCTCCTCACCATTTGACCCTGATTTTCGGTCCTGACAACAAAAACAAGTTGATGTATTTTACTCAGAACAACATTGACGCTGAAAGCTTCTGGGAAATGGAACCGAGTGAAACTTGTGGGTGGAGGATTTTTATTCTTCGTTATAGACGTGAAAAATATTGTTACGGGGTTGAGCAAGAACAGTTCTATCGTCTTTGTACTTCTAGTTTTTATATTTTTCCACAATGTTGGTGAAATAGAGGAAAAAAGCTCAGCGAGGAGAAAAAAAGACATAAGAAATAGAATAAAGAGACGCTAGAGAACTCGCTGAGTTTCGAACTCGGATGATGAAGGATGATGCCACATGATACAAGGAAAAAAAGAACAAAAGAGGAAAAAAGTTTTGTGTTTACATTCTATGATGTATTATTGTGTATACAAGATGTATCTCTACCAATCAATTATTGAGGATATATGAAAGTCAATCACGTTGTTTACAAATGTGATTACTGACGTTTTTCATGACAGAAAAAATGTATCTTTGTTGTACATCAAAGTGGTAGCACTCAAATAATATTGAGAGTAATATTCACAGTGTGTAAATTTGATGTCATAATGTATGCAGTGATATTAATTTTGAATTTATCGTCGGAGAAATTTTGTAGTGGTGATAACTTATCATTACGTTTTATATTCTGAATATTGTCTTTACGACAATGCTTGCAGCGTGAAATTGAGCTGCAGAGTATCACAAAGACTGAATAAAAATTGTGTTACACCTAACTGCTTTCTGCTCAGGACATTCTTTTCAAGAAATATAACATGTATCATTCCGTTAGAATTGTTCTGCGACTGTGGAAGTAGAGAGTAGATACGAAGTACAGAGGAATAAACTTTCACGAAGCAATACTAATGGCAGAATGACAATGCATTATTCCTTTACCTCCTTTTTGACAGATAGAGTCATCCATCGTCTATTTCTTTCTCTCTAGAACAATTTGAGCAATCTATACATGTTCAACTGACTGTTCTTTTTTTCTTGTGGCATCTCCAGTCCATATTATGGTCGTTTGTGTTTCACTATGGCGAATAGAGATAAATGTTGACGACCAAGCTAAAATTTAATCTGATCGTGTAGAATTTTTGCTGTCAATGTAAAATTCACATTTTATCCATGGATTGCAACTGGATTATTGATTTTCACAGTTGTTTGTTTGTCATGTTCTGGTTAGTGCGTATCAATGTTGAAGAAGATGTGTAAGGGAAGGTGTACGAACTTTTGTTACTCAGGGATTAATATTGAATTCCGACCATGCTGAAGAAACTTGAGATGGTGCAGTAGAGTGAGGATTTCCCAGTTCATCTATGTTTTCAATGTTTTTGATATTGGAGATGATGAATATATTGTAGGATATACTTCATATTCATCACGATGTAGCTTCAACGGTGTCGACACTTTGTGTGATGTATGTACATTCATTTTTATTTATTTATTCGATCAACACCAAGTAAAAATGTAGGAATGTGAAGTATTAGTATTGAGAGTGTCACTGAGTTCATACTGCGTTTGATATTTGATATTTCAGTCGAATCATATATGTATTCATACTGTAGGAATGGAAATAACTGAGCTCTTATTAAACGTGTCATGACGTGTCTGTGCTCGATATAGTTTGAATCATTCATAGCTTCCGGCATTTCCAGTGTGCTTTTGATGGAATAATGTACGAGTGGAGAACGGAGAAATGAAAAAATTATAATAAGAAAATAGCTGGGACTTCGTATGCTGTGTCCTTCATTGTTTGAATTGTGTGGGCACATGAACAATTCAACAAACTGCGGCACTAAAATATTACACTGTTGTTGAAATATGTTGAATTATAAAACAACTTTTCATGGTGCTAACTTGTCATTATGAATTCTTCTATTCACAATAGGATTATGGGAGATTCCTAAATTTCGCAAGCTTTTTATATTTTTTTCTATCATATCACCAAATTTTTTCCCAAAAATCATGAATTATTCAATTCGTTTCTCTTTAGATGGTTGTAACTGTAATCTGTCAGTATCGATAGTTAGAGTTTCTGCCTGTTTTCACTTTTGATGACACCGGATGAGACAAAAATTGTTACGAATAATGTTTACAAAGTATGAATATTCATATGCAAATATTATTGCGCGTTTGGGTGCGAAAATGGTGGGACAAAATGATTGTCCTGGAAAATAAATTCATCTCACCGATATGTTTGATATGTTTATTGATAACGTTGATTGCTGTGAAACCACAAAAAGTCCATAGAATCGTGATGCCGTTTTTATTTCTCATTTTTTAACAGTGGATATTGGAATTTATTCTTTTCAAAAAAAAAAAAAAAAAAAAAAACTGCAAATTGGTGTTTGTTTATTTATATTCTTCGATTGATTTTGTTCTGAATATACGAATGTATGACGGATAATTTGTCAAATTAATTTACCACACGAATACATGAATAAATTTTTTTGTTTCTGCATATTCCCTCTGTATGTGATTCTATCATATATTGAAGTCAATACAGATGAGATGAAGTGCATATAAATATTTCTTGAAAAATTCTTTTTCATCGATAATTCTATTACTGAATATACCATTGAATTTATGTATACATTCATCATATCTCATTGTTGGAGAAAGAATCTCTCCACAATTAATATTGGGTCCATATTGAACTTTTCATTCACGCATGTTTCCACTGTTATTTGATGATTCAAGCTAGGAATGGTGGATGGATAATTTTCTATAGATACTTGCATGCATGTGTTTCCATGTGTTTGGAATTGTTGTAAAAATTGTTATGAATTAAAAAAAAGCGATTTTTTTCCTATACATTTAATGACCTGAAATAAACGAGATGGATCATTTTCAGGTCGCTTGTGCTGGGTCATGCTTTATATCAAATCAATATTTCATATTCAATCTGCAGACTTCGTTTCTGTACCACAAAAAATTCCTGTTGCCTTTTGTAAATGAATTTTTCCTCTAGTAAATGAATATAAATAGAAAAAAAGCATCATCCATGAGTTTTTCGATTTCGATGATTTCTATGAACGTGAATGATGTGCTACTTATATTTCTTATATGCGCATTGCAAAATCAAATCATTTACAACGAAATATTTATCAGCTGGTGATTTCTCACGGGCCAATTAAATTGTAATGAGGAATGCCAAGTGTTCAATTCATATACAACCAGTTCAAATGCAAACCAATGAATGTCCACATCAATCAAGCTAGAAAGACACCAATCTATATTAATAGAATATCCAGCAAACATATAGATTCATATTCTAACACGCAACCACTTTCGAACAATGATAAGCAGTGAACACAATCAAAGTGTAATATGAGTGAAGACATAAAGGAGAGAAACGAAAAATGAAGGAAAGTGAATCAAAATGGAAATTTGAGCTCTCGATTGCATGACCCGATTGCGTTTGTTGACTGACGTGAACTTTCCTCTTCCAGTCAATAGCTCCTGTTTCTCCATTCTATTTTCAGTTTGAGATAGAATGAAAATAAAAAAAAAATATTGTACCATATTTTTTAGGAGGACGCTCATTTGTTGTACTATTCATTTTTTTTCTTTCACTTCTCTTTTCAGTTTTATTTCCACAATCTATACACTATGTTGTGTACAAACTGAACTACATAATAAAAATCGATGTTGTGCTGTAGTTATTGTCAATTTTTTGTCCATTCGTTATTATCATTATGATAGTTTTTTTCATTATTTTTCATTTATTAAATTCTTTTTTTTTGCAATTACAAGAATTTTTTCATTGCTGTATTTATATATTGTACGTTATGCGGTAACATTTGGTGGATGGTTACGTTGGTGTTATTCCCAATAGACTATGAAAATGACCATGTTCCAGTTGGCGTTTGATTATGACCCTATCAAAAATGAAAATGGCACAGTTTATATGTGATACAACAGAGATTGGGTCAGTATGAATACTCCAACAATTTTCGCATAAACAGGGGTGAATGTGTGCATATAAAGGAAAGTTTTTACGAGACGACTCTCCGAGGAAGTTGTGTATTCACACATGAATTTATTTAACCTATCAACGTCCAGCAGTGATACAAGAAAGGTTTTTTCAAATAAAAATTATTCTCCTACCTGGAACAATTATTAATTTAACTATTGATCTGGCTATGATTGGTGATAGTGTTTTTGTTCATATAATATTCATCACAGATCTCTTTTCCATTGCAGCACCGATGAATAAATAATTTGATTGCACAATGACATTTTAAGAGGAATATTGTCATGAGACAGGTGAAGATCCATTGGTTGCTTCGTTCGTAATAATTCAGCAGCTCATTCAATCTATAATTGCTTATGCTGTTCATCTCACAATTTTTATGAGGAATTTTATTGTTTCATTTCTTATTCGACAGATAAAATTTGGTGTTTTTCAGTTATACAATGACATTTTCATAAGTTACATCGAATCACGAGTTGATGGCTCAAAATACACCAACGTATAGATTATCGTTTGGTTGATCAGACAGGGTTGCAGATAGAGAAGGTTAAACTGGATGAGCTCTGTGTGTATATAGTGTCCGAAAACGTGACTCAGGAGTTTAAGTTCATTTAGGTCACATGATATAGTGTGCTAATGTCTATATAGACAACTGACAGCATCTCACGCTCGCTTATTTTTCAAAAACAGTGACCTGTAAGCTCGTCAGGATGATACGAACAAAAAAAAAGGAGAAAAAAATGAAACAGAGATAAATCAACTCAAAAACTGCTATCATAACGACCCCATTGGGTGTATCCATCTGATGTAACTTATGGAATGAGACAAAACGTGAATAAGTTGATCGAATGGTTGTTCTTCTGATGGACAATTGATGATTTTTTGTACAACATTACAATTTTATATCCTTATTGATTTCAATATATTTGGTAAACAGTTGAGGTCCATGTCAATTGTGTATTGTGGAGATTGTGCAAATAGTTTGAATGCAAGCGGAATCTCCCCAGGGGGATTTGAAAATTTATTACATCACATATCATTGAATTATCTATCCATCCACATGTAGGAATCAGTAATCGAGTAATGTACGCGTTAATGATATAAGTTTCCTGTTTGTACAATATTCAACAAATATTGAAACGGAAAATATTCGGACTATGTAACAATCACGGAAGTTTATCTGTTGATGATCATGTACGAATCCCCGGATTCATTTGACTGGTTGAATAATCAAGGTTGCATCAACATCCGTTTAATGGATGGATGTGAGTAAATTTTCACTGTTGATATTGCGAGAATTTTATTTCCCGCGAATAATTGTGAATCTCACTCAGGTTGTTATTGATTCAATAATTTCGTATCAATCGGGATATTTATTCAGGAATGCAATAGATAAAATGATACTTTTGTTCGTATTGTATTTTTCAATTATTTCACCATTTCCTACAGTCAACATGATGCGATATATACTTCTGCAGATTATTTGGTATTGGAACACTAGCGATTAATATTGTCTTCGAAAATTATCAGAAATGTTATGGTGAATATCACAATGACAATAACTCCATTAGGTCCACTTCGCAGACTATCACGAGTCAAACCATTTTCTCTGTTACATAAAGCAATTCATACATAGATACATACCACCGTTACATACGCGAGAAAACTTGGGAAAGACTTTTACCCTTGTTCATTCGTGCGTTTGGGAAAACACCCTTGTCTCTTTTATTTTCAGTCTACACGAAACTATCAAGTGACCTATACTTTATGGCTGTGTACAACATGACTCGGATACTGTATAACGCTGTTTGCGTGGCATGTTGCTTGTGAGTAATGTCAAGCCAGTTCGATTGATTGAATGTTGAATGGCATAGTGACTTTGTGGACATTCGCTATCTTTCTCTGTTGCACACACGTTATTATCTGTCTTGTGCAATTCTATGATTCACAAACAACCCGAGACGAGTCGAGGTAAATCTGCAGTACGTGTTTCATATATACACAAACACATGTACATAGATAGGTGGAAAATACAGAGGAAGTTGGATATGGAAGGGAGAGAGAATGGGGAAAATGCGGGAGACAGAGACGGGACGAAATTTGTAGTTCAAACTGCGAACGTTGTACGTTCTATTTTTACGATTTCATTTCGTGCCCGATGGGTAAAACAAGCCCTGTGTAATTACTGTTCATTGAACGTAGTACATAACCGCACACCCTCACCATTCGCCAATCGTTCTGTAGACGAAGTATATTTGTGTGGGCACATGTGTAATATATATATATGTACATATATGAAAATTAAATTACAAATGGTTTCGTTTTGTTTAGTTTTTTTTTTTGTTTCATGTTTTTTATACTTTTATTTGTGTTTTGATATAATGACGGAATCATGAGTTTGATATGCACGAATGAATATGAAGGTAATTGCGGTGTTTTCTTTGCATAATGTAGGTTATGTTCTCTGCTGTCAACAATATATAATTGCCACGTGAAAATCAATACTGGGAATGTAAAATTGATCCTAATTGAACATCTATTCATTATAAACCACAAAATATTTCTGGTTGATAAAGGATTTATGGGTGGTATAGTCATTGGAGATAATGGTTGAATTCGTTGGCAAGGGGATATGCGGTGTTGGTAATATTTGGGAAATTCTATAGATTGGTCTATTCTGTAATGAATAGGAGGAATCCATTCGAATTGTTTGATTTCATGATTATTGCGGATTTTGGTAATACTTCATTGAGCATTCGGTGGGAGTTGATTTCTTTTCCAGTGTATTTGCATGGGGTGCGTATGAATTCATATGAAATTTGAATCAACGATCAATAGTAAATATCCTGATGATTTTGGTTAATGTGGGGGATAATTATTTCTTGTGAGTCGAAACATAAATCACGGTTGATGGAGCCTGATGAATTTTGTGATAATGATTATGGGTTGATGTCATTCATAAAACTTTGTTTGAGATATGGAGTTACATTGGATATTCAAATGCTACAAAATACATCAGAATATATTTAGTATTGAAATGAGAGTTTACAAAGATGTTGAAATTATGACAGTCGAATACATAGCATAGAATGAAAAGGTCTCTACAGTTTGATTTGATTGCAGTGATGTGCCAGATGAGATGAATATAACAAAAGAGCAATGTCGATGCAAACTTGCTACGAGTAGTTCGACATTGGACTTTTTGACTTTACTTCAGACATTCTGAGATCACGAGGTTTCAATGCTCACACACCACTGAGCATTTCCACTTCCTCCAAATCTCTTCTGCCTTTTTTCCAATTATGTTCAGCTATACGATGTTTGCTTCCACGAATCTCTCAGAGAAATTTCATCAGTTGATGCTTGGTTTTCTTCGTTGATGGATGCAAGATCTACTATGCGACTTGTTGACCTGGGTGATGTTATTTAATTTTTTATTTATTCTTTTATTTTTTGCAATGTTGTGTTACTTTATTTTTTTGAACTTTGTTCACTACATCTGGACAATCTTTCTTGTAAAAATCATTGCAGAACAGAACGATATTTCAGCCACATGGTGTGTAATATATAAATATGTATACACACTGAGGTACAGTTGTTAGCACGTACGTCGCAAAAGTTTAAACTTTCCGATCGAGACATAAATTCACGGTGATACGTGAGGTAAGAAAGGAGGTTGAGGGTGAAACAAAAGAAGTATCTGGTATTCTGAAACTCTGAAGAAACGTGGGCGTTAATACGAATTTCAAACGTGCAGGCGTCGGGTGGCTTGTTTGCAACGATGCTATGGCTTGTTAGAGTACAATTGAAGTGTATGGGAGAGAACAATAGGAAAGAGATCAAAGTTATTCTTGGAAATATATTTATGAAGAAGAAATGAATTACTTCAGATGAATTTTTTAATTTGTATAAAATTTTCTGGAAGTGAATACGTTTCGATATTCATCATCGGATTTATATTCGTTAGATTATTGCTATGATATTTTGTGTTATGAATCAGTGAATATGTTTGTTAATCGTGAGATGTAGTTAGAATGATAAAGTTCCATGTTTTTCAACTTTCAAATCGAAATGGTTAATAGGAATTGGTATGCAAGAAGAATGCGAAATGTTTGACATTCCGACATTCAGTGGGATAAAATTATTCGGATTTAATTTTATGTAGAGAAAATTTCTACTTCCTCGAAGATTATATAAAATTCTTACGAGCCGTGTAAATTTTTTCAGTTGCATTTTATGTTAGGTACTTTCTTAAGGGCGGATGTATGATTTCACCTTCTTGATATTTTCATTTCTAGTGGAAATTTGTAGAATGAATTTTTTTTTTTTTTTTTGGCTAGAGTAAATTAAATTGAAGAATGAAATAAAGAAAACGTGGAATTGTAACAAAGTTTAGGATTGTATTTACCATTGCATGCAAGAGAAACAGAGCGTGAGAGTGAAAAGAAAGAAAGAAAAGGTAAAATAAAATAAAATAACTGGTGTGTAAAAAAGATGAAAATGTTTGGGGAAAAAAACTTTGGTTGACTCATTAGCCAAGCTCCAACTCCAGAGGGGTTGCGCTTTTTTCTAATATAACGTAAAATTGGATGTGTATACGTGTCTGTGCGCTGAATTTCTCCAATATGTTGTTTCAAACAAGATCTTAAAACTGTTCTTGTGATACATCGAATCTATTGCCAACACACACGACGATGGTGACTCATTGACAAAGGTCTCTGTGCTTGACTCTAAATGTCCAACACATATTTATGTTCCAAAATTCAATTATCCCTGTTTGTCCCCTTTCTTTAAGATGAGATCACAATTTGATAACTCAATTACTTACCGAAAAGTTTAATGAAATGTTTTCGCTATTTCTATTTCCAGATGACTTGAAAATTGGATATGAAGCTCAAGAATGTTTTGGCCATGTTGGCCACATTAATTGTCCATCTCACACGTATATCTATCGCCGCAGTTGCTGCAGGTCAGTTGGAAAATTTGCAATAACTATTTACAAAAACGGAGAGTTGGAGAATATCAATAAAAACAGAATGGTACTCACTTTGCAGCTTCAAAATATGATGACACCAGTAATCAATCAGCTACAATTTGATAACAATTGATGAAAAAAAAAGAATAAACAGCTACACAATTATAGACAGTCATTCATGACCAATAATAATTGATTCTGCTATATCAATAGAATAATTTGCCTTTGATAGGGGAACGATTGATGTACTACTCGCACATAGTACATATAATAGGTCCATCTATGTATACAGATATTCAACCATACATACCATGTACAAATGGTTCGATTGAATGTGGGCATCGACAGGTGGAAATTGACTGCTGCAGGCCAACGAAACCATTCGTTTTGTATAACGAGCATCAGAATATCGGGGATTGGTTTGGCCTTCATGGAACGCTTTCAGACATTGCCATATAATTTTCCAATTAAGTCATTGGATTTCCATAAATATCGCTGGGATGCATTCACATATCGTGTCATGAAGTGTGTACTGCAGACCGATGGCTTATATATCTATATGAACCTCGTAAATTTGACACATACATATCACCAACGAACTCGCTGAACTGCGTGAGGTCAAAAAGGGAATACCGTCAATAATGGATTGAGTACATCTATACACAAAATATGAAAAAAATGATGAAATATGGAGTTCATGATATATGGCAAAAGTGTAAATATGCGTTTTGGTGGATGGGGTTATGAAGAGGATCAAAGGGGATAATTCGGTTGCAATTTTTGGAAAAGGACTGTACTATTCATTCATAGGAGGCAATTTTAACCAGTTGGTGATATGAGTTTTATGAAATTTTTCTGTGATAATTGTGAGCATCTCATTACATTCCAATAATTATTGATGGACAGTCAGTCGTAATATGTTTGTAATTATTTCGAAAGGATACCATTGTACAAACATAGGAAATGTTAGGGTATTGTTGCAAGGTATCTGAGAAAGTTTTGTGGATAGTTGTGCGGTCTTTTAATGAGTATGGGATGTGGATTTTGAAACGGGTGATAATGACATGAGTAGGAGTACCATCAGAGGTTTACATGTGTCGGTACATTATGTAGAGTTTCATGCGGGACTGTCATTTATCAAGATTCGCAGCTGTTTATTCAATACATCTGGCAGGTACATCAAGAGCCATTGCAACTCTCTCAATATTATGATGAAAAACTTGTTTATAAATTGATTCGAATCATCTTGTATGTATTTTCTGAGTGCACATCTTCTATCAACACGTTTGACACAGCATGATATATTTACCTCCATCTCAATATGTATTCATACACTTTAAGATCGTATTTTTTTCTATTTCAAATATACACATTCATCACAGTGTCATAATTTATTACACAGTTATGTTGATAGCACAATTTTTTCAAGATCTTTCCATACACTTTGCATTGGTTACGGAAATTCTCATCACGAGATTATCCTTAAAGAGACGAAGAAACTTTGGCATACACTTTCTTCATCTAATTCAGTTTCATTTTTTCTCGTCATCCCCTGGGATTGGTGAAGCCTTTGGCTATAATTCACATTCTTTGGTACGTGCGGGAGAAGTGTGTGAATTGTAGTCCAATCAACCGTGAAAAGTAATCCACGACGCTTCTCAGAATCATTGTCTTATAGTAAATTTCTTGGGAAATAGATGTTGGCCATGCGTGTTCTTTTCCTTTGGGATGAGAAAATTACCAGAAAGGTTATACGAAAGGGAGTATATAAAAGTGGGTATATACACAAGAGCCCACTTGCTCTTGCACAATGACGAATGGTTTGCTTCACGTCGTGGCGATGTCGAAACTGATCGAGAAAAATTATACCTGTGAGCTGCTCTGACATTGTCTTCCTTCGTTCTCTCAATTACTCTCTCACTTTTCAAAATTCGCGCGAAATTACTCTTGCTGTGAAAAATACATTACTTTGTCGTCAGTTTGACGTCGCGACAATTCCATCCTTTCTTGAGCTATATAGTGAACCATTCTTTATATTTTTACGTTAATGTCGTGTGTGTCGAGTGAGGGGGAGTAAACGAAAGTCAAGAGGTTGTGTAATCCTAATGGCGTCTATTGCCATGTAATTAATCTCCTGGGTAAAAAATTTCATTTTTTATTGTTATCACAGGCGAGATTGTCACACCTTTCTTCGATGTGACGATTTCATGAATCCGTTGTCTTGTGAAGCTATTTTATCAGATGTATAGGATCTTTTAAATAGGGAGGAGAATAATGAAGTTATTTCACCCAACCACATTATGAAGTTGAGTTCATCTAGAACTACCGATCGCTCGATTGGATGAACGGATGTAAAATTGAATGACATTGGATTGATGCCGATTATATTATTGACGATTCAAAACTAATCTGCATTCGTGAACACTCTTACACTCATTCATGATGTTTACTCAATTTGAAAAGTGGATATTGTGATAGGAGTTCATCCACATGGTGAAGTACTTTGTCAAGCAATCTATAGTGAGGATGGTATCTCCATTTCTCTTCCTGCTTCCATCCTCAAATATTATATTTGAGAAAGGAAAGCACATACTTTGAAGTGTGCACCTTCCTGATAAGGGTTGCTAAAGCGCCGAGGATTGGACTTGACGAGTTTGCTTTTGCGTCAGTGTGGGAGAAGCGATGTCTTTCAACAGTGTGTCATTGTAAATACAATGTATAGATCAACGTGTATAATGAGCTTTCAGAATGCTTTTCGTATTTAGAGTGCAATGCAGATGTTCAGTGTTGAAAAAAAAACGTATTCGTATAATTATTGCAAGACTGATAAATTTTTTTGAAAATATTTGGACTATGATCATATCACAAATGTTTATTGGTTTTCTGATACTTATGTTTCAGGATCAAAACCGTTTCCTGGAGTGGAAAATTTACCAAAGTCAATCTGGCATGAACTCAGCTCGCCTTTCACTGAGGTACTCCATGTCAATGAGTTTATATTTATTTATTCAATTGTCGATTATCGATTGCTGGATGTTTGTATCCATGGCACTTGACATAAAGAAAATTTCAAAGGTTTTTCTGCATCATGGAATGGAAAATGTTCTTTCCTATGCCGTTCTATGTGAAGTAGGGTCAGAAGTGGCAGGGTCATGTGGTCACATCAATTGAAACATAAATATTATATTCGATTCTGTTCTAACAGAAACAACAGCTTGATTAACGTAGTTAATATTTGTTTACTCATATTCATTTAGATTAATGGGAATGAAGAGTTTGTGACGGAAAATGGTGCGACGCCAGAGCCCCGCCCATTTTTCCAAGACCCTGACAGCAACGTAACTGTCCAACTTGGCGCATCAGTTCATCTTCATTGCAGAGTAGAAAATCTCCAAAAAAGAATGGTGAGTGGTATGGACAAAAAATATTACTCGTTGATTCTCCAAGTGTTATATACTGCCGTCCATTTATATCTTGTTAGGTTGCATTTATGTTCTCAGTAGTGTTCTATATTTCTCGCAGTATGGGATTATAATTACAGAATGAAGTTCAAGAATATACGTTCATGGTGTTTCATGTATAGGACCATAGTTTTTTATACTTCACCATAATATTTTTGTCATACTAATTGCGCTTTACATGGAGTTGTATTTTTTAATATTCATCGAAGTGAGAACATTTCACTCGTGTTAATTAAAACCAATTGATCACTCTGTTCTCATTTTCCTGGGAGTGCGCGTTCAATCAAAAGCTTTTTGATCTCGAATTCACGTAACGAACTCACGTTCACATCAATGCGTCAAAGAGATTATCCTTTCACACAGGATTGTCCATATTACAAAGAACTCATGGAATGTCAGTTTCATGTTCTTCGTGTGTGTTTCTCATTTTTGAATTCTTCAGTTATTTTGTAACTTTCTTCATATTTATTTGAAGGAAACATTAAGAGGGTGTGATAGAGAATATAACGGATCTTCGAGGATGAGCATTCTTGCATCAATATGTAGCCAACCATGAGAAACATTGCACCCGTTCAAGCGTGTCATATTCCACAAGTCTATAATAACGAGTAAAAATAGTGAAATTCTATATTTACGAAATTGGAATGCTATATACTTCATTCAATGTGGTATTGACAATAAAGAATATTGGGATATTGTTGAGAATCATGTTGGCAATTTTCCAGCACCATTTGTGAAGTAGTGTACAAAGGTTGCATTATACGAAGAACATATTATCTCCTTGAAAAATGAAACAATGTAAAATTATCTGGAGAATTGGATCAGAAAAAAAATTTCTCTTTGTAAAGATTGACAAAAGATTTGAATTTGATCACGGTATCCGGTCTATGATGTTGGAAAAAAGTGCAATGAGATAGAAATTGTGTAATAAAACTTTCAGTATCGTTATGGTAAAAGTACTTTGCTGCGACATTAATGGCAATCTCAATGAATGACTAACTACATTTGATGCTTCCAGTGCTCTTACAAAGGATCCCTCTCATAGTTATTCAATAAAATTGTTATGCGAGTTAGATATTAATGTTGGGAAGTAACCACATTACGATAAAAACTCACAAGCATGCACAACATTACAATAGTCAATTTATGTTTCGCGAGTTTTGCTCTCCAATATTTTTGGGAGTACACCGACGATATTCTCACGTCCGCGATACGGAAGGAAAATTATCTCAATATCATGAGAACCAACAAGATCAATGATGTGGTACGATGATGTTTGAAAAGAGAGTTTTTCACATGTTGGAATTTTTGCGGTTTTCAAGATTCATTTTTTTTTAACCTTTTCAAATTTATGCCAACTACTACTCTGTAACAACGATATTTAAATTAGCTTTTGAACTCATCATCAATATATCATCAATGATGTAGAGTAGAAGAAATTTCAATGAATGTGATAAGCTGCCACGATTGTTAGTTGTAGGTGTAAAATATTCCAGCTGGTAGAGACAATGACTTTTCATATACACAGAGAAACGAAAGACGTAAATGGTAATAATTTATGTTAAACCTACAACGAATTCGTTCATAGCTTTGTATATTAAAACTAGTCTGTGAGTATCTCATTAATGCAGATGAGTTTAAGGAGTATGGTGCAGTGGCAGCAGCAGCGACAACAACGAAGGCTAAAAGGAAGGCTTCGTAAAAGTTATACTGTAGACTAAACTCATTTTCTCCTTGTATCTTGACTACGAACATTGAAGATTGTAAAGTAACTCACTTCACCACCCTTTATCAAGAAGACATAAATAGAGTAAACAAAGGATCAAGAAAAGGCGAATCAGAGAACACAATAGCCAAAATTGGAATTTTGCAGAGAACTGTTGGAACATCAACTGTGTTCCAAGTAAAATTGTCGAACTGATCAATCAATACTTTCCATCTAGAAGATTAATTGATAGAAAATATATTTTCTCGTAGATAATATCATTATAGTGAGGGGAAATTATTCAATTATCTATCGTGTAATCTAAATTTATATAAGCTGCGAATTTCTTTGATAATTCAGACAAATTGGGTGTTACATTTAAATTTTACCCGAATTATTTCATTGCGCGGAAATTCGAACTTATGATTCACAAAGCCAGGTATTTTTTAACAACAGTAAAACATAATTTCCGAAAATAATGCATAAATATTGATAATAATACATTGACGTCAAACAAAAATGTATTTTGTATATTGTTATATATCTCTTCATTATACATCTCGCTCTTTCTCTTTCTCTCTTTCGCTATTTGTCCCAAAGGGATACAAACTCGGTATGTTGTTACGAGGAGCCAATTTCTGTTCACGAATTATCTGCAGTACATCCATGTATTTTGGCATATTGCACAGATACATATATTGTATCGGTCTCATGGTAGAGTGGTTCAGTTCCTCTTTCTGTATCTCTCCCTATCTTTTTACACCGTATGATTATCATGATAGAAATGAAATTGGTTTTTTCTTTTGCCTTTGCCATTCAGAGTAGTATTTGCGTATTTCATGGTATGAAAATTTTGGGAATGATAACAAATTGTCTGTAATATCCTGATTATTTATTTTTTGATTAAGATTGTCTGAGAAAGTCACATCTCTTTTGTTGATGAATGATCAAAATTATCAAATTGTTTCACGGATTGATGAGGATTAGTGAGATTGATGAATTATACAATTATTGTGGTACGAATGAAGAGTTAGATTTGGATTGTTTGATGAAGTTTTGATAGGTGAAATAATGTTACAAAAAATTCTACAGTGTTGTATAGATATTTCTTTATTTTTATTCTAGCTCGATACAGTTATACGTATGATAATGTATATTTATATTGAACAGGAAATGCATATAACTCAACTGCAGAATATTGTGTAAAAAGATCAGGATTTGGAGCGATGTGCGCTGAATTATGAATTGCTCTTGTTTTACATGATACGAGCACTTCTGCACTCGATCACATGTGTCAGATTCATGTATCAGTTCGTTTCGTCATGAAAGTTAGACATGATATTGAGCATTTTCATGAATATTTTTTCTATAGATTCGCTATTCTTCATATAGAAAAATAACTGCGGATATACTTGAATTCTGAATGATATAGAATAATTTATTTATTGATCGGGCTTTTTTTGTTATTTCATTTCAATGAAATTCAGTCGCTGCGTAGTTTTATCAAATATTTCTTCTACATAATTTGCATTTTCTCGTTTGGTATGCTTACATGTCATAATGATCATTACAGAGTGATAAAAGTTACTTCATTTCATTAGTCTATATACTTCAGGTGTGCGCTAGAATCAGCTGAAAGTGGTTTGGAGTTACACTTCATGAGCGGATATGATTTCTGAACTCTGTTTAATTTTCTACCGTTGCTATTATACCACGAAATTGCAAATAATTGTAGATAGTTGTGAGGTTTCTGGATGGATCATAATTATCGTTCATTATTAGATGTACATATAATCGAGATTTAGTTAGGTAACTTTTCATTTAGTTTGTATAATATTTACAGTTACTCTCGATATATAGTCCGTCAATATTTTCGCTGTATATTCGTCGTATAATCTTCTAGAAAATCACGGAATTGTCAGCAGATTGTAGAATGTTTATTTCTCTTTTTTATTGTCGAAATGTCATAATTATTTGCCATGCCATTTCATGAAAATATTCCATGCTCGGATTATTACTCTTAAAAATTCTTTTAATAGTTTGTCCCCACGGAAATGTTGAAATGATCCTTGAAATATGAGATGGAAAAAAATTCCAGAGTTTGTGCATCATAATACGTATGACACAATGAATGCTCTGGCTTTTACGACGGCACGCACGAAAATTTATTTCGCACGTAAACGCGAAATTTGTATCAGTCGTGGTGAAGTACATCGACCGTTCATTCAGCTCAACCTTATATCGTCAATTCTCTTGTATAAGTCTGCTGAATTGCTGAAAACGACAGCAACAATTTGTCTTCACATGCTGCACCTTCCACTTCATCCACGAAAAGTTATTGCTCACTACATATCAAATACATTATATATGTGTATATATATGTGGTGAATGCATTGGAGTGTAAGGAATCAATGGAAATTTGATTTAGACATGAAAATGCGAAGAAAATGAACAAAATTGAATGATCGATGGATACATTTTCATCTCATTATTTTTCGCTTCTGCATTATTGTTCTCAATACCATCATCAGTTCTTCTTTCAATATATTCTCATGGAATATCATGGCGGAATATTTTCATATATTCATTTAAGTCCAAGACTTTCATGTCCTCTTCAATCTTTGTCTGACATATTATATACAGCGTTGCATCGAATCTCTGGACTTATACTCCCGAAGGTAAGATGAATCGAGTCCCCAATGTCATCTCAAGTTGGTTTCCAATTTCACAATCTTCGCAGACATACATATACACCAGAAATATATTATTTTTTTTTTTTCACTTTTCGAAACTTATTTGAATTTATATAATACTTGAATTTTTTATTCCAATTGGTTATATTGGGAATGCATAGCAAAAATAGGTTATTGATAAATTTTACTGATCGATAAATATGCTGATGGAAAATATGTTTGGTAAATGTATGCAAATAGCAATAATGTTAAAATATTGATAGACCAATTTGAATCATTGTTTATTTATCAACTGCTTTATGTTTTTATTATTGATTTCATCTTATTATCAATGCGAGAGATGGCAATCGGCTGTTCAAATATCCTGGAATTGTATTTGTGAATGAATTTATATAAAGTTTGTGTTACTACACATTTATTCTCAGTGACCTACATGCGGAAATTTTACAATGAATTGGAAACTTTTTACAGTGAATTATTATTTATTTTCATTTTTCACATTTTCCCTATGGTTTTATTTGTTTTTTGGCTGGGTAAATAAATTACTTTGTTGATGAATATTAATTTCGTTAACTTCACGATAACAAAAACAGATGGCTCAATTTTTGAGGTATTTTCGGATGGAATTTGATCAAATTCTGGTGGTTATTAGGCGAATGTAATTATTTATTGATAAATGATTTTTATGCTTGATATTGGACGATGAATATAAGCAAAATATTAACCTGGTCCCATTATTTGTCTCCACAGTCAAAAGTTTAGAAATTGTTTTGAATAAAGCCCATCTTCCTCAATTGTTTGTATCTATTAGAAAAATATTTCATCGCAATATCATGTTAGCATAATGTCAGGATGACATTGCAAGCAGATCCAGAAAATTAGAGCAGTCACTTCTTCATATTGCACAAATTTATTCTTCTTCAATTGATATTTCATATCTGTATGTGTTGACCAAATTCGTTTTTATTGGAATGTCTTTGTTACTCGTCGAACTGAAGCCTCTGCGGTTTCACACCGAGTATGTATAACATCAGAGGCTCACCATTAATCAACCATTGATTAAGTGGAGACATTTACGAGATGGGCTGTGGTGAATTAATTGAAGAGTTTCAACGCTCTACACATCTGTGTCATTACATGCAGACTACAATTAAATTCTCGGTTGGGTGAAATCATTTGGAGTTCTAACCATTGTGGATGTCAATCCACGTATCATTGATGTTGCAAGTATTCTACCAGAACGTGTTAAATCTAATTTACGACAGAAATTCCATTGTCCTTCATGTCGATATTCATGGAAAGAAATTGCTATGTTGCATTTTACAATCTCATTGATGAACCGAAATATCATCAGATAACTGTGCAACAAACTCGTTTCTTCAAAACATCAAGAAATTATGAACTTGATGAGCATCAACGTTATCCGCGTTGATCTTTACTACGTAAATAGTTTGATGAGAGCACTGATATTTTATTCTACATAATCCTGATGTAACTCTGGTGCGATGAAAAATTGACATCATAATCCGGCTTTTATCAGTGTTTAACAGCTTCAAAAAATATCGAACAAGTAGAATGAAGACTGGCTAATGGAAATTCATATTTCATCAATCTTCGCGAAAACTAATGAAGATGTGAACTAGTTCGCATGATGGTTTTTCACTGATCACCAAGATGAAAGTTTGACCAACTCATGTTCAATACAATGCCACTTTCCTGTTACCGTTTCATGGCTTCCTTTTTATTCGAATATAACAGTTGAATGCACGGAATTACATTCATTTGAAATGCACGAGTGTTCTCGACTCGATTCGACGTGTATGATCAATTATCCAGATGTTCAATGTTTCAATTTAAATGATGAATTATCATTTATTCTTCTTTGGTGCTGCTCATATATTCCATGATTAAAATTACTCCATCACTGTTGATTAAAGTGTGTTTGGAATATATTTATTTGACGATTTCGAATGAATTTGGGCTCATGTTTTTTTTTTTTTTTTTTTTTGGTATTCAATTTATCAACTCAACTATTTGATTTGTCCCAGAACGATTTGACCTCCAGTCATACTCTACATTATTGTCTTCCTCGTGTATCTACGGATTTAATTGAAATCAGTGGTGGAGTACGATAAATTGAATGACACAACTGTGCGTTTAGTCAGTGTCAATTGCTGTGAGAAACTTTCGGTCACTGACAACTTTAGAGCATCTCAACAGGCGTTTTAGTATGGATATATACGTGTGTACATAAAATAGACGAACAAGAACGTTTTGATGAGAAAACATGAGAGACAAATTCATGGCATTTCAAATTGAATTCACTGAAATAGAAATGCAATTAAAAATTGTAATTATGGGAGGGAAATTTCGATGATTCGTTATACTTACGGATTATCATCAGTTAATCAATTCATTCGTAGATCTTAAGTCGTGTTCTATCAAGGACAATTTTTGAATTATTAGACACGTGTTTAGTCAATGCGGCAATATTGTACGTTCGAGACATTCGTCGAGGACATGAAAATTTGGTGGGTCTTTCTGAAGTTTCTTTACTCTAAAGTTTTGTTAAATCTTGATGGTGGAACGTGACTTAGAGTTTGTGGCCAACGCGCACGACTTCTCACTTGTCTCGTGGTATTTCAAGCGGACACGAATACGACATTATAAGCGCCTGCGAAATATCACTTCAATTCACATGGGGTGCACACAAGCTTCAGATTCGCTATTTATTACCCTATTTTTCATTCTGCTGAGAAATAAAACTAAAATTTTTTCTTCATCTTCGTATCATTACTAGGGAGAATCTCCGAAATTTTTGATGCGAAATTGGATCAAAAGTTTGTTTAAATTGCATTCGAATATCGGACAACCAGTGATAAACATAATTTGCAGTGTGTTATTCTTGTGGAAAGAATTTTTTACCCCACAGATTTTCATCGAACCAACACACAATGGATCATGTAGAATCTTCACAAGAGCGCAATTTTTGGCTGATATTTATTTTGTACAATCAGGGACCTCGTGAACTGAAAAACTCGATAAAACTGAATAGGTAGAGAGGTTTTGTTGGGTTAATTTTTTCAATTTTCCAGGTCTTACAGGAATATTCAAATATGATTTTTCGAAATATGCTATGCTATTTAACAACAGTTAATTATGAGATAATATATGCACACAATTATGCATGCATTCTCGCGTAAGCAAAGTGTGATGTAACTGTTTGTTGATGTGCTTACCGATAATTCAAGTCCACAGAATTAGATTATTAAACTTCAACAGCCATTCAAGTGCTAATTGCATGATTATCAATCAGGATTATTTACTCAACAAATCACGATTTGCTTCAATAAACGAACACATTATAAAGTATAACTCTTGATTAACTTTCTCTTTCACTGTTTGGCATGATAAAACGAATAAATAGAAAGATAATTTGCACAACATTAAGCTGAAAGGAAAACGTCATGAATAAATGAAATCAATCATTGAGGAATATCGGACAAACTGGTGCTGTTTAGGAAGGAAAATTTTCAATGAGTTTCCTATAAATCCTTATTTCTATAGATTTTTTATTCAATTTCTCTCAAATAACCAGTAGGTAATTCTCTCTGAAAGGAAGTATATCACCACGGTAGTTGAGTTGAATTGAAGTTGATCGGAATGCTGATTGAAAAGATGTGCAAAAGTAAGAGAATTTTTTCATTTTATATTTTTATATCTTATTTATCATCTCTGTTTACACTTTTATCTTCCGTCTTGTGACATGGTTAGTGAATAGCTGAAGAAGTGAGTGCAATTGGATGCTCATTCAATTGCAATTGATATAGCTATGTCTGCTGTGCCTAAGGATAACGAAAATGTTGCTTTTAGATGACATTAGATGAGTTTGCTTATCTGGTTTATCTAGTAGTTATCTACGCGTAATTTTACTCATCAGTCTTGCTTGATATCTTGTCCCCCTACATTTTATTTAGGTATGTAAAGTGCAATTCGATATAGACATGGTAAGACGTTGGAGTTAGACATTAAAGGCAGATGGAAACAATGTGTACATACGTGAAAGGATAAAGATACTTGAATACTAGTTTACTTACTTGTGTAGATGAGGTTATATATAGTTGGTGGTGCTTCTGCACGCACGAAGGTATATCTTCGCTCGCTTTCGATTACGTAGCTTCATGGTATCGAGTCGCAGCAGGTGGAACTGGTGATAACAATAGCTCTTTGCTTCCAGTGGAGAGCATCTACCTACATTTAAGGCAATGAGCTTCTGCTGCTATCTACGAATGGCTTTTACGCTCCAGTTGAACACTCGCAATGGTTTAATTGAGCCCTATCCAATGCTTTCACCATCTATTTGACCCTCACTGATTTTACTTAGTGATATATATTAGTGAAATATATTTTGATGAATGATAATTATTTTCGAGAATTTATTGTTGGGTGGAACTGAAGAAAGTATACGGTTTTTGAAATATTTCTTATTTATTTATTTTTGTTTGATTTTTTTCATGGAGTACTGGATTGTCTGAGTCAATTGTTTTTAGCTTATACAGAGCTCGAATTTAATTGGCGCGGAGGATGATCGATTGTTCTCTATTCTGCGTTCTTGGACAATAGGTTCAATTTACTGTAGAGATGTGGTAGGTTGGGAATTGTGTTGGGATGTTTCAACGTTTGTACTCGTATTTACCTCATCGCTTTCGAAGTATACAAGTGTGTGAAAGGAGGAGGTATATGAAATGCGGTTTTGAAATGGCCAATGGGTTCCAAATGTGATTCTCGTTCTAACTCGAGCAAACCACTTGCTGCATAATTTATCATGTTATATTGGGTAATTTTCCTGAACATTATGGATAGTTTTTGTTCATTGTTAGTATATACTATATACTATATAGTAACATGAACATTAATTCGAGAACGGGAATTGCACATCGTTGTGGGAAAAATATCTCGTCCAAAAGTTTTTCCATTTGGTTAAAAGTTTTTTCAATGGTTTTTTCGAATATTTATCAGTGGATGCTTTCTTTTCATGATGAATTTATGTTCTACTTGTGATTCATTATTCACAAGCAAGATATTCGTGAATTTATCCATATTTTTTCGTATTTAAGCATTTTTCTGATCAAATTAGTTTTCTCTTATTATTTTTTGTATGTTCAGTCTCAATTGGTAAATGTTGGTGATGTCTGTTCCGTCTTAATTAAATTGACTTCTTCCACAACAGAGCCTCTAGAATGAATCGTGAACTTGCGAAATTTTTTACGTTTATTGTGAGACCATTACACAGTTGAATGACTCGACAAAAGGGTTGACAAAGATTTTTCAACGACGTATAAGTTCGTTTTCATTTCCTTCGTGACTGTGGAAGAGGGTTTCTATCCTTCCGGCAACGGAAATCCGTTGCCCGACCCACATTCCTCGTAATACTGTCGCTTGTATCGTAACACTTGAAGCTTCACTCGTTGAATGAGACTACACTCTCTGGTATATATCTCCAGTGGGAGTTACCAAAAAAAGTTCTGTCGCTTTTTTCACTTTTTCCAACAGAAACTGTGAAATATGATAGGGGACACTTCTAATATTTTATAATTTTTTTTTTCGTTAAAAAAAAATGCGTACTCACGAAAATTTATTTGTTTCAAACAAAATGTGATATTTTTTTGTTGAGATACTTTAAAAAAAAATCTCGTGCATTCCACACGTATCAGAATTCAACCAATTGGAGATGTGCACTGAAGTTGGAATTCGTTTGCTATACGAACCCAAATTAATTTTGGTGAAGATATTAATCCAGTGGAAAAGTTTCGATATTGTTCCACTCAATTTTGAATACTGCCACACATGATTTTCATTCCAACTGACATGAATTTGAGATTGACGTGTTGTAATTTTAATTTCCTAACGTCAATTCCTGTATAAATCTTTTCACTCATTACATTTGATGATATGACTATACAAGCATTGATTGTTACCACGTGTCATGGTAGTAGAGTGAGAGAACGCGTTCACGCGTTCACTCACAACACCATTTTCGGTTTTATGCCCCGATAAACGGTGTCGTTACTCGTTGTTCGCGGCGTAATCTTTCCCGGTAATAGAGATAAGCGCGACGGGGATGAAGGGATAAATGTGGAGGGGAAAACCGAATTGGCCACGTTTGCACATTCTCTGGGCAACGCGATTAACACCGATCGCATTCACATCGTTCACGTTTCATTGACCAATGAATGGATCCAACAAGCTGGCACAACAATATAATGTTATGCCATGTATATGCATACGTAATGATTATTACATAAATGTATTATGAAACGATTTTTCATCATTGATTTCATCACACGATTAAGCGATTTAATTCAATTTGAGTCGCTTTCCAAATCCACGGATGCCATTACCAATTGATCAATGATTCCATTTCCCTCGAATTGAAATTTAATGAATTACCTCATTTTGTTACAGGATAACCAGATTTCCCAATCGAAAATACGAATTGATGATCTGACGAATTAATAAATAATCACAATCTGGAGTTGACATGGTTTCAAAAAAAAAGAATAGATTCAATCCGGAATTTATGTAAGCAGTTCATCTCCAACATCGTCTGAGTCAGCATTTGAATTAAAAGATTTCATATCCATTCTGAGAACAGAGATGAAAATTCTCTCGCAATCCAAATGCCAATAGACATTGCTGATTATTATTGGTGACATCACCAATATTCACAATCTTGAAGTGTAATATCCGCATGCACAATGATTATATTGACGGATTCAGTGTATGGAGTCCAGTGCTATGAGTATTCTTGCATTATTCACACAACAGAGTTCATGGAGTGGTTCCAATCTGTGTACTGACAAACGTAGCAACATCAAAGAGATGATGTGGCGAATGAAAGTTGCAATGTACATTTCAATAGTAAAGTTCAGTTTAGTTCCTCAATCGACATCGTATTCGCCGTGTTTGCTACTGACGTCAGTTGATACTCTGTTCAGACAATCTATTCACATGTTACTGCATCAGAACTACACAGGATCAATTTATATTCAAGTATTGCATTCATATTGGACTATTTGACACTCCCTTATTCGTAGTTATTCGAGTTCGATTGACCTCTATATATAATTTTGTAGATTTAAATCCTCGGAACTTCAATATAACGAGGATGGTCAATTGATATTGCACTCTATGATGATTTGAAACAGTCTCCAGAGAATCATATGAAGTGGAGTTTCACGAAGTATTTTATCAGTTGAAATGTAAACTTTTAATTGCACTTCAAAAACTTGTTCAATTCAGAAAATTTATAAAGCATGTATATATGTATATAGGCAATTTATACGGCAAATCTAGGAACTGTATTGAGACTCATCGATGGTCAAGTGCTACTTCACAGTATATGTCAGTTGTTAAAAATTCTTTCTTGGTGGAAACGTCGAAGGAATTTAAATGAAACTCGCGAAGTTATGTTGGTAGTCTTGCAAATTAGTCTACTTCTTGATATTATTTATACGGGATAGCAATGGAAATGTTGAATCGTTCAAGTAGTGATCAAGAAAGGTCCTGGCCTGTTCCACAGAAAAATTCTTTTCACATCACCTTGATGGATGGTAATGATGTGAGTTGTGATCACAAAGTGATTCAATTTGTTACTCATGCATTTAACTTGATATTGTTTCTTTCATTAAGTGTCTGCAGTACGATATACCTGTATGAAGATATATAATGGTGAAAAGAGTTAGAATAGATGAACATTTCAAGAAGGTCAAATTTTGCATACACCAATTTTTCTTTAAGCTGTCCTCATGCATATACATAGTCTCACTATTGTTATTATCATTATTTTCAAATTTTTCACGAGTTGCTTTAATTAAACTTCAACCTGAGTACTGAGTTTCTTTTTCGTCCATGCCACCGTACCATAAAATGAATCTTTTCTTGTACAGACTCATCTTGCTGCCTCTTTTACTCGTGCATTAGTCCTTTTTTTCGTTTTTCATTTCCTCTTCTCTAATGTCGAGTGATTCTGCAAATTGTCCAAGTGGCATTATAAGGATCTTCTACTCTTAACGTCTTATATTCATTTTCTCTGACCCTCCTCCATTGCGATTTTTTTTTACTATCATGAACGTTTCTTACTCCACAGGTTTATGTACATATAATAATATTAATGACATTGAGCATTGAATTCAGTTAGTTGACGATTAATTTATGAGCTTGAAAAATAGTATTTTTCACTCATCAGTTGTATTCAAAATATATAGAATCATGAATATATTGTGGAAAAGTGGGTTAATTATCAACTTCAGAGCACTTAGATTGTTCGAAATGGGGTTACCGCCAGCTAGAATGTAGAATATAGAGAATGTGAAAGTGGAAGAAGGAGTATAGAGGGAGTAATATATATGCTTAGTGCTGAAGTATAGTAAATGCGTACACCTTTCGTGAGTGCAAAGTTCTCAAGACGTAATTATTCACGGCTCAAGCCTTTATAATAGTGACAGACGAGCATTTCCGACTTTAGATAAAAGGATACACATGCAAAAAAAAGAAATCCTGTGAATATATATCTTTGTCGGTATGCGACAGTCTCAGTCTGTTCTATAATGGAAATGGTATATTCTAATGGTACTTTAATTTATTTCGGTGAAATATTCATAGAATTGATTGTCACAGTTGAATACATTTTTCATTCTAGGAGACAGGACTGCGAAAGGATTTTGTGCACTGTTCACTATACAACGATGTATGTGAAATTCATAGTCATTATTTTCTTTTACTTATGGTTTCGTTTTTTTTTTTTTTTTTTTCAAACATATTTCGAGAATTTGATGATCGTAATGATGAAGAGTCATCAACCCATGTCTGTTGGTAAAGACCTGATCTTTTCTTCTACTTCTGCTTTGTGAGATGTTTCCAGAAAATTAAACGAAAATGATCAAAGTCAACTTTGAAGCTACATCTCATCAGTATGATCCTCGTCAAAGATTAACATAAAAGAAATATTTCTGTGTGGAATGTTGTGAAGAATGAAAAGAAGATTATTATGCTTACATATTTTTTTTTTCTTGTGATTCTCAGCGGCAACCAGGATCAAGACTTTCCAATTGGATTATGCGAAACAAATTTATTGAGATCATTGTGAACAGTACATCTATGTCGAACAGATACGGCAATCAATATTCTTATTCAAGTACGAATTTTTTTCTTTGATTCTAAAATAACAACCGCAGTATACATCAAGACATTCTAATATTCATTTCTTGGTTGTATTGGAATGATATATTGCCTCTGGTTGGCAACGAGAATTTTCTCTAGATATTTTTAATAACATTCTGTATGCATTTGCTATGTTATTGATGCAATGAATATGCAATGATTTTTTTTTTTTTTCATGAGATGGAAGTGCATTCCATATTTCTGATGAAAGAGGGAAAATATCAATAGTTAGTCTATACGTCTTATAATTACTATTCCCTTTGCGATGGTTATTTTTTATGCACTCTGATAAATATCAATGACTTCATTTCAATATTTGATAAGAAAGTGGTCATATAGTCCTGTACAAAGCGAAAATTGGATATGGGAAACTCGATGCGGAATCACATATGAGGGATGATTTATAAATATATTTCAATATTTCTTTTCATTCTTTTTCTTCATCTCATCAGTATCTCTAGCTCGGGCTGCCTCACATTTTTCTTTAGTAGACTCACTGATGAGTAATTCGTGGTATGATTTGTGCCAGATTTCCTGCGGCATGTCCAAGAGGTTCATGGAAATTTTTTGCTTTAGATTCCACAGTTTTCCTACATTCTGTCCAGTTCTTTGTTCTCTTTATTACTTGCTGTTTCTGCAGGATTATTATCTCGCAGATCACGTTATTTTTCTGTAAGTTTTTTTCATTTTTCTTCGTGATTAATTCCGAAAAGAAAAGCATACGACACGTTGGTATGATTTTTAATGTATATTTAT